>OOFC01031254.1:1060-38402 GCA_900323345.1 Pseudochromis fuscus | reverse complement strand
ACCATCATCACCCCCCCTCCTCCTCCTCCTCCTCCTCCTCTACTCCTCTCCGGGCACATGCTGAAAGAAGCACAACTAGAACATACATGCAGTGTCAGATGATGACTCACAGCGGCAGCAGCATACTGCCGGTGCTGGCTAATTGTTACACCTGAAGCATACGCAACTGCAGTCTGTGCCTTCAAGGACACAGGAAGGCTCGCGTCTACCAGATGGCTTACTAAGTTAAAAGATGTGGTTGACACAGACACACACACACACACACACAGACAAACAAACAGGGAGTCACGTACAGAAGCCTGGAAATCAACTCCACTCACCTTCATGTCTCCTCACATCAGTAGAAAGTGGTGGAGATGAATGGACATCAAAGACAAAATGACAGGATTGGGAGAGAAACACAGACAGAGGGGAAAAAAATGGTAGGTTGGAAAAGAAAAGAAAAAAGGGGGAGGAAGAGGAGGAGGAGGAGGTGTGTGTGTGTGGAGGGGGTGAGCATGTGATTGATGGGAAATAAAATTATAAGTGATGGAAGGGGAAGAGAACAGCTGATGACAAGAGGAGAGGAGGAGTGAGGGGAAGGAGCAGTGAAAAGGCTTGGAGAGAAATCAGCAGGTTGTGGTGGTGTTGCAGGAGAGAGGAGGAGAGCGCTAGCTAACGAGAGAGAGGGAGGGAGAGAGGGAGAGCAACCGGCTGAGTCTAGACTGCCTCTTAAAGGAATGTATCTGCATTCACAGCACACGTCAGCCAATGACAAATGTCGGAGAAGCCGAGGCGCACTGCTGACTGGTCGTCCGTGCGCGGGGAGGATGGACAGATGGAGGGGAGGCAGCCAATGACTGTGGAGGAGGAGAAACCGACAGGAGGGAGGAGAGGAGGTGAACCTGTGTGGATGTGTTTCACAGAAAAAGCACGCACATCCACCAAGGACATTCAGAGCGCTTCCCTTCACCGTGCGGTTACAAACAAGCAGAGATTCATATTAAATCTGCACTTTGGCTCCGATATAAACTGAACAAGTGGGATCCGAGTTTCACAACCATCAATGATGCTGCGGAGGACTCGGTGTGATGTGATGGAATGAGCCGCGACGGCGCCGTTTTTCTTGGTAACGCAGAGTTCCTGTCGCACGAGGTCACACACCGCCTCAACACCGTTACTTGGCTACAGTCCGCCCATCACTTTCTCTGCCTTTCTCCCTCTGCTACAATCGTCCCTTTCAAAAGAACATGCTGAACAGTATGTCTTTATGTCTCCTGGCTTCAGCCGGCACAGTCAGGGGCTCTCGGCAACACAATGAAGAGCAGAGAGCAGAGTTTCTCTCGCCGACGAAACCAAAAGCACAGTCTTTTCAGCAGTTCCTCGACACTTCTGTGATTACGCTGCAAGAAAAAAACACTACACTTATCTGACACTTAATTAGATATGTTAACAGAGCGTGCAGCAAACTGTTGTCAGAGATAAGGTAAGATAAGCAAATGACTTCATGGTTTCTAAGAGGGTTTTGTTCTCAACGATCACACAGCACGATGGTCTGCTTTTTAAATTGTTATGGCATCTTCTGCAGTGTTTTTCAAACTTTGCCTCGCACAAAATCTGTCTAACAGCTCCTTACGTAACCTCGACACAATCTTTTTTTTTTTAAACCATATACTTAAAAACTCTCATTACTCACATACTGAAGCCAGACAGAGCCCGGTGCCACTGGTGCAGTTCAAGTCCTGGTCGCTTCACTCTCACATAATGTCCGAGGAAACAAAAGAGCTGTGATGGAGTAATTTATCCAGAAATTTCCAGAGGTCCGATCCTGTGTTTGTTGGAGTCCCTGTGGCTCTCTTGTCTATCGTCTCTCTCACTCATTCTCTCCCTTTCTGTCCCCCAACTGGCCCTGCCTGCTAAAAGCCTATCTGCGTCAGCTGCACCTGCTGCCTCTGACTCTGTGCTTCACAGCAGGGAGGCGCTGTCTCTTAGAACCCAAACACACACACACACACACACTCATATTGTACAGTGCTAAGATCAGTCAGCCTCCTTAGGCCGGCGGGAGGTCGTTTAAGAATGACAACAACAGTGCATGACGCTCTCAACACCATCTTCAAAAGATTCCACACACACACACACACACACACACACTTCCATAAATCCTCTCACTCATCCTATTTTCTCCCCTGCACTGCAGCACTAAGTCAGGTTGTCAAGAAGCAAGTAACTCTGATAATCCCTCAGATTGCTTCTGAAGGCAATTACAAGCAAACAGGCAATCTGTCAAAAATTCATGTGGGCCGGCAGCAACAATCAATAGTTTTCACTACACTTTTTCTGCCTGATTTACCCTGTTAGAGATCTTACTGTCTCCTCACCGTCACTGAAGGCAGCGGTGCAACATCTAACAACACAAACTCTCACGCTTGAAAGAAAATTGCTTCGTTTCTTGATGCTTCATTTTACGTTCATATTTGATTTTCTCTTCACAGTTTGTTCTGGTTTGAAGTGGCACTGCCTGTATTTGCTCCAAATGTAGTTTAGGGTTTTAAAATACTATGAGCACAGGTTCAAAACCACTGTTTGTTAAAGATAAATACGATAAATGAATGGATTTTGGCACCGAGTGACCAGAATCAAAAAACATTCAAGAGTTACTAATCACTCACGGTAAAAAATCAACATGTATTCAAACATTCAACAGTTGTTATTATTATTACAGCATTAAAAACCATTAATAAACCCAGAAATATTAGTGTAACAAAATTAATGCAGCAGAACGAGAGGATGATTTCCTTCCAACTCCACACCCCCGGATTAATTTATTATAATAACAATAATTATAATTATTATTTAAGGTCTCCAACCTGAATGATGTTACTTTCAATGAAATCAGATTGAGTAATTTATCAGGTTTCATGAAGCTACATGTGTAAAATATGAAAGTGTCAAATCACTTTCCAAATATAACAACTTACTAAACCAAATACCAGCTGTATTTCTAACAAAATCTCTGTTACATTAATATTTGCAGACTTGGATATAAAGGCTTTTGCTGCTTAATCATCCCCAGTCCCTCTGTGGTGGATTTATACGGCGAGCTACCATCTGCAATCCAATTTCACGGGATGACAAAATCAGAAATACCAGTCTCACACTCAATAAACTGAACAAATATCCCGGCCTTTAGCAACACTTAACCGAGCTTTGGTACAACAGCAAACAATTGAGCCCCCCATGGCTCCCCGTGTTGTGTAAGCCTTATGTTTAAATACTCTTAAGGTCAGCTCTCTCTGGTTTCAGTCGTGCACGGGTTTGACTCCCTCACCCTGAAATGGCAAAGTGACTGAAGCAACTCCTCCCTGTTCGAGTGTCTGTGCACGACTGTTTTAAGTAACTGACACCGACACAGTGTACTTTCCCTACACTGTTTGTGCTTGTTGTCGTCTCTAAGTGGTCCAGAAAAGGAAAGTCATTTAGATCAATTCAACACCAGGAATAAAAAGAAACATGGAGAGAGGTGGTAGGAATAAATTCAGGATTTGTGATGGTTTCTTAGCACAGACACACACAGTGCAGTAAAAACAACAAGGGCTAAAATAGCAGCGCCACAAAGGATGGAGTACTCAGAATACTGCTTTTACACCAGCAGAAACTATTAGTCACCTCTGAGAATAACCCCAGCTCACAACAGGGATCTTAATAGACCAATCAAAATGTGCCACAAAGACGACTACAGAGCCAGCCACTTTATTACAAACAGTGAGGGGGCCCGTTTACAGCTGGCCGGGCTTCACATCATATGACTGACACAATTAGGTTTGGTACCTACCAACAATTGTGGCTTTTTGTGGTTGGCTTTTTTCTCTTTCTGCCATCTGTGTCCATGATCCTGAGGGCAGGAGTCATCTTACCCATGACCCTCTCTCCCTGCTTCCTCTCCTCGCTCCCCCCCCCTCCCTCAGTCGGCCTCGGCCGGACAGTTCCAGTTCTCTCCCACGAATCAGCAGAGGTGCAAAAAAAACAGTCCCCTTCGCCCCTCTTCGTCCTCTTCATCGGCCCCCCCCCGCCTCTCAGGTGTGGAAACAGAAATGTTACTCTGGCTCTGTTCTCACAAAGCGCTGCCAGGACCTCCAACCTACCTTCCTCTTTCTCCACTGCTGAGACTGGTAATCTACTGTTGGCATGCTCTGTGGTATTAAACTGTGTTACTGGGGCAAAGTGGGTGCCGGCATTAGTGAAAATGTTGTGCGAAAAGAGTGAGAAAGAGACTTCATGTTTTTAACGACACTAATGGGAATAAAATGCAGGCTGTTGTCTCAGTTTGTGTCTGCCACCCACACTGAGGTGTCGACTGACCCATGAAATCTTAATTAAAGTGGAGATGTAAATGCTGGGTTTGTGTTGAAGGGAGACCAAAAAAAAGTGTGTCATGTGATTTCATGAGCGTCACAGGATCTATCAGTGAGACTGGACTACAATAAAAGGCAGAGGTGCATTAAATAAAGAGTAAAAGTCCAAGCTCAAGAGGGCAACATAAAGTTGAAATAATCTTTTACCTGGAAAATTTTGTCTCCACAAAAATTGTAATAAAATAAATATTATGAACACAGAGGAGTCATTACAGCCAGTGCTGCTGCACTACAGCTGCAGCCTCCACTCATCTTCCTCCCAACATTAACTCATACCATATTTCTGTGAATGAAAACAGTTCAAATGGTTGGGAATGTAGTCAGTACAAATAAATAATGACTGGACCCCAAATACAGGCCAGGGGATATAAACAGGGTGAAAAAATTAAACGTTGTGAGCCTGCAAAAATTTCACAATAAAAACCCGATTAGGAAAATAAAGGTTTTCTGAAACGTTTGAAGTGGGCTTTTATTTTGGAATGTTAAAGGAATGTTTTGATCCGCTCTGCTCCTGTTTGAAGTATTAAAACAAGACTTTGATAAGTTAAAGTAGTTATATTTTAGTGCAAACAGATATTAGAAATAAAAGCCTGCCTCTAATACAAGTCAGCCTCAAATAGAGGCCTGGTATCTTCTCCAATATTATACCTAATCCAATAATTAATTTGGCTTTTGACACAGATTGAGAGAAAATTACTTTGTAACTTCAGAAAAAAACAGACGGTGCTCTAAATGAATTACAAATATAAAATATCAACAAATAAAGTCTCGATCATTGTTTCCCATATTATACATTCATATTTGTGCAGTTTTTGGTAGAAGCAGCCGTCTGGAAAAATTCGACATGTTGCCAGTGTCCTGCCAAAGGAACGAGTGGAAAAAGAAAATACACTATTAGACACAACTGTGGACACTTTCCACAGTACAGTATTGTGTTTTTTTCTCTCTTAACAACATTTCTACGGTAACCAGATAGGTGACCTTGCGTGGCAGTGTCCACCAAACACACGAGGATAAAAGATGAGTATAAAATATAAGAGAGAGGCAGAGAGAGAGTAAATTGGACCAAGAGAGAGCGGCCCCCTCCTAAGCTGGATCCAGTGGCCTGTGCCCTCCTGCTCTTAATCCTGGCTTCCAGCACATGACCCAGCTAACAGTATTATGGAGTGCTTTGATTAGACCTGCTGCTGTGCGCACGTAGTGGGAGACATGGCGGTGGTAGGGGGGACACGAGGTCCTGTGTCCTGCCACCACTTTGCAGGAATGCCACAGACACGCACACACTTTGCATTAACCATACATTTAACCTGAGTGTACGCAGCCCTACACACACACCAGTAGGAAAAGACACGAGGTTGGACGGATTAGGTCCACAAGTCAGTGAGTCAGTGGATTACCCCGGCTACTGTTATTCTAGGTGAAAACTAAGAGTAATGCTCAAAAAAACGTGCAGCTAGTATTAGCCGTGGCCAATAGGCCGGAGAACAAGTTGCGAGAATGGCACTTAAAGCGGTCACAACAGGAAGGGGGAATTTCACATGACGACTTCAGCAGCAACAGGCCATAATCGCATCAAGGGGTCTCGAAGGGGAGATGTTTATTTTTGAGTTTATGGACTTATTTACATTTGCAACTGAAAGGAAAGAAGTGAATTAAGGACTGGTATGGAAAGTTAGTCCAGAATTGTGTCGCTATTATAAAGTACTGATCAGATTTCCAGCAATTAAACAAAATAAAAAATGTAACTGTATCAACACTAAAGTAAAAGTACTGTTTCAGTAAACTCTAAATATAGGCTAAAGGTACAACAGTAGAACAATAAAAATAGTTGTCAGTGAGTTTAAATGTCAACTAATTGTTGCCAGACGGGTTTTTCAACAGAGTGAGGCATCTCCCTTCATTCCTATCTCTGCTGAGAGCTGCACATGTGCAATAGTGTTTAGCCACAAGTTAACAATATGGCGGCGGCAGATGGAGTCGACAGAGACAACTCTCAATTCATAATCTGACTAATTAGTTGATCAACCATTTCAATCAGCTATCAATTAGTTTAGTAATCGAGTGTTCTATTGATTATACGATCAATTAATCAGATAAGAAAGTCCACTGACCAGTAGAGGCATAGATGTCGTGCTGTTATGATTCGCTAGTTCAGTTTTACAATGCAAAGTGTTTTCCTTCAGTTTTAGTTTCAACTGGTAACAACATTTTTATAGTTTAATTTTTTTTTACACTTTCTCCTTTTCCGTCTTTGTTGTTTCCCTCAAATGAGCACAACAGTACGAGTAACCTCGCTCAATGAAAAATACTTTATCAGTGAAAGTATTACTCCGTATATCTTACTCCCCAGCTGAAATGAAACACCTGCTGGTGAGTTTATTAAAAACACCTGAAAAACATCTATATTTAAATAAACATTAATATGGTAAATAGAGTACATTTATATAGCACTTTCATGACCTAAGCTAGCGCTTTACAAGGCAACTCATTTACCCATCACACACACACTCACACACCAATGGCTACAGAGCTGCCATGCAAGGTACTAGCCACCATTGGGAGCAACTTAGGGTTCAGTGTCTTGCCCAAGGACACTTTGACATGTGGACAGGAGGAGCTGGGGATCGAACAAATGACCTTAAGATTCACAGGCGACCCGCTCTACCACCTGAGCCACAGCCGCCCCTATGTATAAGTTTGTTGCATGGTCAGCTGTTAGCTTAAAAATGACTGAGATGCCAGCAGAAGTATAACAATCAGTCCATGAAAAAAAATTTCCAGTGGATGTTCTAGTTACAACATGATTGAGCAGCAAAGCAGATTAATGTTGCGATGTGGTATTTATTCAGTTTGGGGAAATCGTGATGTCTAAATTAACTGGTTGATGGGGACTGGTTAGCATCAGATCTCATGTATTTCCACTGAAACAGAGAATATTAGCAAAAAACTCGTAAACTTTGAGAGCGAAATGCCCACAGTATGAATACTTTTTCATTATACATTTCATTTTGTTGTTAATAGTTGTACAATCACATCAGTACGTGACGCTGTAATGAGGTGCTAGCATCACTGAAGTGCGTACTAATCACGCTTCTTCTTCTCTCCCTGTTGTTAACTTTGTAGCTCATTACCGCCACCTAGTGAATCCTCCGGCTGAAACACTACTCTGATCAAATGCCACTTTGATTCTTTTTGCCTTGAGGATTTTTCCTAATCGAGTTATTCGAGTTACTCAAGGAATCGTTACAGCCCTTGTTTCAACAATTACAATAATGGTTAATTGAACTAATAACAAATGCATCAGTACATTAGTTAATTTTATTATTGATTTTTTGTCTACAACGCCGACTAATCACTGCACCACTACTGACACCAAACAAATACAAAGGAAAGTGTATTTATTTCCTTTGTCACAGGAAATAAACTCAACCCTGAATCCCAAACAGATATAAGTACACAACAGAAGCAACACAAGTCTCACAAATTGAAATACTCTCTAGACAATTCAGGGAATTTACTACAAACCCCACATCTGATATCAAGTAGATGTTATAAGATACTCTCTGGTGCAACAGCTGGATCCAGTCGAGCTCAGAGAGAGTCTCAGTTTCACTCCCATAAGATTGATGAAGACAGGCACAGTCCACAGGCAGCGTTTCTGACAGCGAACGAATGTGTGCAACCAACAAAATCACAATCTCGAATCTTGGACTGTTGACAGAGTAAAGATATTGCGTGGCAGGAGTCATACGTTCATGCTGCTGCGACTACTGAGGAACGAATGGCTTAATCTTGAAATTACACGGTAAACACTGTGGGAGCAGCGTTATCTATCACATGTTTGCCGGGCGCACTGCACGTTTACAGCACATGGCGCGCACGCTCGCTGTACTTTTCAACTTTAAGCAGCGGTGTTCGTTTTTGCATGTGTGTGGCAAGTTTGCAAATCGGGTCACACCCAGATGCAGGAGTGAAACTATATTTCTGCCTCTCCAATCCTCTTTGCAGACAACACAAATGTAGTATCACTGTGGCTCTGTCCTGAAAGTCCCAGGCTAGACATCGCAGCTATTTCAGAGTATTACGCACAGTATTTTTTAATACAGCTGTCGTAGTGACTCCAGGGAGAGATATTTTTGGGGACAGCATCCTTTGAGGCTGTGTGTGGCATGTGCTACTTTCTTTGTGTCTGGATGCTGTCGCAGCACGCTCGGCGCTGAGGGAAAGTCGTTGTGACAAGTGGTCGTGCTGGTGTTCTGGTGATGGAGGGAGGGCAGGCTGGAGGGAGGGAGGGGGGCGGGGTTTGCCTGGGTCACCTCTAATCCGGTTGGAATAAACCATTTCCTTCAGACTTTTCCACCCATCGCCTCAAATCAGAGCATCATCTTGCCCGACCAGGAGGGGGCACAGTGAGGCTCGGCTCCCCTTGTTTTTCTCGGGTACCACTAGAACTGTGAATGAGTCAGTATTTCCATCCCTATGCATGACATTAAAAGTCTAAACCTTCCACTGATGTCTCTTGTAGTTTATCTTGGAAACTGTAGGCTGCAGCTAAAATCTTGCTCATATATATACACACATAACTGCTTAGCGATCCGCCATGTTAAATATAAATAAATATATTTGTATACATTTTTTCCCTTAACAAGGCTTCATACCTACCCACTCATTGCTACTGTATGACACGTTGTTCCATTACAGCAGAACTGAATGTGAAAAGATCACCGTGTGTCTCCATCGAGATGCATCCTCTCTATTCCAAGTTTCACGTTGCCTCCTCGCTGACGCACATATGAACACGATGAGCAAGATAAACGTGAATTTGAAGTAGGTTTCAGAAATGTAGAAGACACATACCCCCTTTTTCACCAAACAAGAACAGGTGCTAGGTCCGGGCTGGTGCTAGTCCTGGTGGTTAGTTGGTTCAGATCCAGTGTCTCCTATGAACCAGTTGCTTTTCCACTGGCAAGGAGCCAAGTTGGGGCCGCGTCACCGTAAAACGTCAGTACGTCACTGCAGAGGGAGCCGGTTCACAACAACCGGCCGTTAGCAAGCTAGCTGCTGTTAACAAACTACTGTTACCCTGTTACTATCAGTCCATGAAGAAAAATGTTGTTTTCAGTGGATATCCTAGTTACAACATGATTAACAAAGCAGTGCTGCATTGCTACGTGCAGTATTTATTCAGTTTTGGGAAATTATGTTGTCCTTCCTGGTCGCATATGACGGTGAAGTGCACCCTCGCTGTAATAAGGTTTAAATGGAGGAGCTCACATTCGCATACAAGTGGTGTTCCTGGTTTTGATCCAGAGCCAAAACCTATTTTCATTACTTTACTCTTCTACTATCACTGCTGTGTTTCTACCGTCGCTCCTCCAGCTCCTGACGTTGTCACTGCTTAATCGGTGTTAAGTCTGGCCCAGCAAGGAAGTGGGGCCAGAGGTTCTAGTGGTGGTGGAAACACAACAAACTGGGGCTAAGTCAGGAACTGGCCCCAAACTAGCACTGGATCCCAGGTTTGAACTCTGGCCTTTCTGTGTGGAGCCTGCATGTTCTCCCTATGCTCCCAGGTTCTCCTTCAAAAACTCAGGTGTGAAAACTATTAATAGTTCAGGTACTAAGGGGAATATGTTGTATATTTTGAAGCCACAAACAGGAGTGTTTATGTGCGAAGACTACGTTGACAGGTTTGTTGACTACGCCTCAGACTGAAGCTGGGTAATCCTTCTCAGTATAACTGAGGAGGGTGGGGGGTGTCACTTACTGCAGAGCCATAGCAGGGCTGGAATGTGTGAAACATTATGAAGATGTCATCACCTGTTCAGTGCGGGGAACCCTGGAGATTTTCAACAGTATTTAATCCTTGTCTCCCATGGTTAACTGGCCTGACATTACCCTAGAACAGCATCTTTGCTGAAGGATGGGACCCATTTGTTTTTTGTGCATGCACCACTTTCAGAGTGCTCCCTGGGGTTTGTTGTAGTACAGAAGTATTTCTGGTGCCAGTGCACTTTCCAGGCTCTGCTCCAAAATGGCTCTCGTTTCTATCGCAGATCTAAAAGGGACCAATTATACAATTTACCATTATTAAAAACGAGGCCAATGAGACCTGTATTAGATCACTAATCATATCCTCCACTCGCTTTAAATACCCAGATTAATTGTTCTGTGAAAAGAAACAAAAGCTTGTTGGAGCTTAACAGCATGATTCATATGTAATCACAGCGGGATTTCCACCAAACAATTACAAGCATGTGAATGAAAAGACAGTTTAAGAACATGCACAGTGCACTACATTAATGTTTCATCTTTCAATTCTGAAACAACTGGGAACAAAAATACTGTTTAGACTTGGACTGGAGGTCATCACAGCTTCATGAGTGTTTTCTAAAAAATGTCATCAGAAGAGGAAACATGTAATTATTTAAGTTACATTCATAACATGCTGATCTGGAATTATTTTTGAAGTGCTGCGACACAAAAATGCCACAATGATGACCCACTGTCCCAGAAGCCGTGAGTGTGCAAGTGTGTCGTTTTATTTGTGGAACCAACTGGACCAGCAAATAACATGTCACAGGGAGTTTATTAACCCACTGGAGCGTTATTATTTAACTTGGAAGAAATGAATATTATTGGGGTTTGTAACTGTTTGTTGAGCAAACAACCCAGCCTGAAGTCCATTAATAATCACCGGCCATCTTGACGTGTTCCCAACAAGCATGATGGATGCATGTGATCCAACAGCACATGTGAAAAATGTGCAAACACTATGTGATAAAAAGAACAACATGCCTTCACTTCACGCTTATCTTTAAAAGAGTGATTTACATTTAATTGCCCTGTGTGCCATTGTTCCACCTCGTTTATTCCCGACGCCACGAGGCGGCCTGTGGATAGAGACCAGTGGACTCTGACAACTGCGCCCGGCTCCCAGCCTCACTGCTTTTCTGAGGTGTCACATATCCACCACTTGCTCTTGTTGCTAAAGGCAGTAAGGAAGAGGAATGATTTGGCTAGAAATAGCAGTGTCACATGAGTGCGTGCAGTGACCAGTCAGCCAGCTGCTCATCCTTACATGGAGCACTGCGCCATCCGTACAGTCAAATGCAAATAACTTTATCAACACGACGGCAACAACCGGCGTGGATAGGTCGCTCATTCATATCTGAGGGGATGTTATAGGCTTCGCTACACTGCAGAGTACAAGCAAGAGAGCTGAGGTGAAACAGCTCAAATATCTGCTTAACTATCAATTATTAAAAAATGTTATTACAGCTTGTATCATCAACACTGTGCAGCCCACACAGAGTGAAACAGGGGAGCTCAAAAACAGCACAAAAACAGCTAAATTTATCATTCCACCCCAATGCCAGGAATAGCGTTTCCCATGCTCCTCTCAAGTGCTTTGCCATCAAACATTTTCCAAAACCTCAAACTGACCCCAAGGCTTAGTGGCAAAAAAATAAATAAAAAAATTACGACTCATTAAAGTCAAGCAAGCTCCAGGTGCTCCTGAAAAATGCACACGAGTGAGGAGGAGCGGAGAATAATCGGCCATTCTGCCTCCCGTAAATAAAACCACCACTGCCTCACAGTTCAGCAGTGAGTCCGTCATTAGCATAGTTAACACCAGGCCAGCACCCAAACAAGAGACGCTCTGTGTGACAGCGCTTTGATACAGACCCTGCCGCTCACAGAAGGCCACCAGAGAGACTACAAAACGGCTCTCATGGCCCAAGTGGAGTGCACAAGCGGGGCCAACAACACGCAACGGGTCAGGGAAAACAATGCAACCAGCATGAGCAGTGACAAGCTAACAAGGGTAATAAATGTCTAATTGTTTCATTGAAATGTGATTTTTCTTTTTCATGGGCAGATTGTTTTTGTCTTGAAGGGACCAATAAGGGTCCCACGCTTCAAAGCAACCGAGACAGGGAAACTAACAAGCAGCCTATGGAATAAACATGATTAAAAAACTGAGTCAGTGCCGGCTGTAAATGCTGATATTTGTCAAGAAGACAGAAGAGACCCTCAGGAGCACCACAATGGTTAAGTGAGGACATGTCGGTAAGAAATGGCAGCATTATGAGCGATTAGGGCTCACTTATGGGTCAAGGAAGAATGCAGGCCTACGTGACAGGACGACACACAGACATTATGGGATACCAGCATTTTATACGGGTGTTCCCTGAAAACAGCAGGATGCATATTCATGTGTACAAGCCGCACATATCTTATGAATGTAACCTCAAGTTTTTTTCCTGTCCGACTTACATCTGGTTAAACACTCAACCAGTGGTTGTAAAAGAGTCTAAATTGCTTTAATTATTTTCCCAGGCCTGAATGAGGCTGTGACCCTGAAGCAATGCTGGAATTAAATGATTAAAAAAAAAAAAGAAAAAAAAGACGGTTCCTCTTGTTTTCATCATCTTCCTCCATCACTGATAACTAGCAGCTTGCTCAATATGCGCTCTTCTCAGCTTCCTCTTACAACAACACTCGCACGCTGACCTTTCCCGCTCCCCTCTGTCCGCCGCGCTTGTTTTGACCTTCGTTAACACAAAAAAAATGAAAAGACATGTTATCGGCTCCACATGATCATTGACATGCCAGGCTTAGGGTTTCAGTAATAACATGGATTAAGCAACGCCAGGAACAGCACACATACACACTCCATGACGATTCACACTCTTTCTGTGCTATCATGTGATGTTGCCATGGTGAAGGAGGGCTCAGACATAACAGGGTGATTGTGCTCTAAGGGCGAGGTGGGCTGATTAGAGAGACAGACTGTGCTCTGACTGTGACACTGCCAGCCCCGGTGCCAACTGCCCTTCCGCCCACTGAGATACAGACACACCCACCGGCAGAAGGGCCGGCCCTGCACGGGGCCCGATACCATCATGGAAACCAGAACGCAACCCAGCGCCTTTTCCCATATACTTGCTGTTTTCTTTTTACTTCCCTCTCATGTTAGGCCACAAGGTCAAGAGCATTTCTTCCTTTATGCTAAAAAGATTATGAATCATTTTTATATAATTTGAAATTTTGGGAGGAAAAAAAACAACATCCTGACCTCTTACTTCAAATCTAATCATCAGATGAGAGTAAATAATAAAAAGTCTTTCATTAGTTATGCTGGAAACTTTTGTGTTACACTGCAGGGCAGCAGATAACAATCAGGTTCAGTCATGGAAAAGGACCATCACAAGTTTCAAAGTGAGGTCAGCAAGCTGCTTGGTATCTGAAAAGAAATCCCAACTTCACCAATACACTGTCCAACATCAACATATTATAGATTATAGATCGCTTTATTCATGAATATTTAATTTAGTTTTGCTTTGCTGTTGATTTATTTGATTGGAGATGATTTGTTGAATATTCTGTTTGTAGTTTTTGGTTTTGCACTTTAACACATGAACTCTGCTGAACTGTGATGAGCAGGTTTCACCATCTTCTGCAACATAAAGACCATTAAAATGAGCCGATTGATGGATTTGAAAATAATAATCAGTGACAGCACTACTGCAGAGCTAATAGATAATTTAGAAACACTGATTGTCTTACATAAGTTATCCAGCAAAGAACCCCGTTTATGTATTAAACTGTCTCAATTACTAGGTGTCTAGTTCACCATTTCAGTTAATAAATTGTTACCAAAATGTTTACCATAAATGTAGAAGAAAAATGACTGTTATCAACTGTTCTAAAATCTCTTGCTTCAAAAATCAAGTATTGTTTGGTATATGCATGTATGCAATATTTCATTTAATAACAGAAATCAAACAAAAAGCATAAATCTTAAGCTGTTTAGGATTGATTGATTGATCAATTAAATGCAGTAACTGATTTGTGACCACATGGGGGAATCAGAAAAAAGTTGTTTTCCCAGCGGCAACACATCATTAACTTTTAAATTAATATGTCTTAGTAATAATCCTACCCAGTGTGTCTAACGTAGAAAGCGCAGCACACGGTGTAAAGGTCTCGCAGTGAGGGAGACGATCTGCACAGAAAGAGGCTGTGAAGTAACGTGGAGGACGCTCGCCACAAAGCACGAGAGTTCAGGTGAATTTAAAGTTGCACTGGAACTAAAGGAGGAGTCATCGAAAGCAAACTTGCAGAGCACGTGTTCGGGGAAAGCGCACCCCCCCTCCATGAAAACCAGTCTGCTCTCTCAGCATCTTGTTGAACATAAAAACATGACACAATGTACACATACCTCTCCCATGAATACCCCCCGCCTCTCCCCTCCCCGCCGCTGACAGCCGGCTTCAAAACAGAACGACCAAAACACACGCTTCAGCCACCTGACTTAACTGCGCTTTAAATATGCAGCGCTCTGTGTCTTTGGTGGAGCGCTGGGATTTATAGGTTAGCATAGAAGTGAGACTTTGTTGACTGTGTGGTCTGAAGCTGTGGCTGCACCCTGTCGCCACAGAACTGGCAATTTAGTGTGAATCACTGTGCTTCAATTGTGTTTTTCTCCAAAGGATTACACTCACAAAAGGCAGGTCAAAGTACAGTCAAATATAAACTGAATGTACCCCCAGTGTTCCCGTGAAGCCACCTTAAATCCACAATATAGTGACAGAAATGTTTTTAATTAAGGCCCAGTCAAAAGGAGGGCAACAACAGGAATAGCTCCCTTTTTTTCACCCTCCCTCTCTCCTAAGCTGAGCTGTCTGGTGACACAGCATCCTCTCTGAGCTTCAACACAGACACTGAACAGAAACGACTCTTGGAAAGCAAAGGTTGTCTCAGCAAATCAGACAGCTTCAAATGCAAAGCAGCAGATTACCCACCTGAGTGGGTGTAGGAAATTTTTATAAATCCCCGTATGACTGTGGAATCAGATTATCAGAGACTCTTTCTAGGCAGCCTGGCTACTTCTCAAGCAAGTTTGTTGCAAATAAACACGACGGTGAGGTAAACCGAGCAGGGATGAGACAGAGATCATCATCAGAGCATCTATGTGGTCAACAGAAGCTCCTGATTGAGCATAAAAATCTGTGGAAAACAGGGAAGTCATTAATCTGCCTATCTTATCATATTGCACTGCCATATCTGTCTTATAACCCTTACGGCGAGACAAGATGCAGCAATCAGCACAGCAAAGTGTTTCCTTCTTCCAGTTTACGAGCTGCTGCTGTGCTAAAGCCTTGGAAATCATTTATGAGAAAAATACAACCAAAGGAGAGCACAGGAGGTACCGACAGACCCCAGCATTCTTCTTCTTTCTCACTATTTCTTATCATAGTATTCACATTAATCATTAACTCACAAACCCCCCTCCCGGCTGCTTGATGTACGTCCACTGCCTTTGTTGACAATAAGATAGCATATCTGTAGTTTGGGGTATGTGCAACATCAAGAAACGAATATGAGGATTACATCTGACAAGCTGAAGTTACAAGGAGTGGACAAAAAACAGAAACAAATGACTACATAACATCATTTCAATACCTTTTCATTTTGTTGTTGAGATGTTTTTTTACGGTCTGTGATACAGTGAATAAAAGATGCACTTAAATACAAACTTGGACTACTTTCTTACTTCTTACTCTGTTTTACTCCATTACATTTATTGAACTGGTATTACTAATAGCTGCATTACAAATTACAATTTCATACAAACGGTATGATCTCAATACGTTGCTAACAATCCTCCTTTAACTTATTTCAAATTAAAGTACTTTTACTCGTGATGGAGCATAATTATAGTGTAATATTTCTGCATTTACTCAATAATCTGCTGCACTACTGCATTCTTGTTGCAGAGCTGTGTACTCACTGTAATCTATCACGGTGACAATGAGGCCTGCACTGAGCTCCCGGGGCCAAACACACTGAATGTCACAATAAACGTCTTGTTTGCCATCACAGATACATATCTGCATGTGAACAGGTTCTGTTTATCCCCCTGTGCTGTGTGTCTGCCTGGCTGCAGGTCAATAATTAGATCATCCACCGTTAAATATCAAGGTAGACACACCCGCTGGCTGACAATGGAGGCTCGGTGCTGCCTGGGAAGTGACCCGAGGCACTTCTGAGATGTTTAGGAAAGGCTTAGACCCAACTTATTATTATTGGGCAATGGGGCGGTAGTGGCGTTGCACAGTGCGCATGCCCGGTTGTCGACCCGCCTTGTCGTCAAACAGTGTCTGCTGCTCTGCACACGAAAAGCTCAACAGAGGGAAATGAACTCGCGTGATTAACAGCCAAATGATTAAATGCTCTCTGAAAGCCGCTCTCGGAGCCAAGCGCTAACCTGCTTGGCTTCTTCCAGTTTCCCACACTGGTTCGGACCGGTGGACGGGCCACCAGACACTGGATATGAATCGGTGCTATTGTGATACTCCGTCGGATGTGGAGCCACACACGTGTTCCAGCTCCATTCACTCTGGTTAGTTGCGTGCGACCAGTGGCAACAACGCTACGAGCGCAAACAAAATAAAAAAAAAATTAAAAATGTAGCCTGCGCCCACAGTGAAATGCAACATTCACATGCAGCTGACAAAGTGAGGAGACATGCAGAGGGGCTGGGAGCTGCAGCAGCTGATTTTAAAACACAGACACGTCTTATTGCACGCTGTGTTCACACTTACCAGGCCTGTCCTTCCTTAAGTGCAGCCCACACGGACGCTCACCACAAAGAAATGCGCACACCAAAGTGGCCAAACCAGATAAAGAAGCCCCGCGTCGAAGGAGGTGGGAAACACACATGGGCAGCGTTTTTCTGCTAGACAAAATGTACTTACCAACGAAATAGGACACCGCAAAGGGGGAGAAATGTGCCGTTCCTGTTCGCCTCCACGCCTCTATCTCTGCCTGTATTTTCCCAGAACCGTGGGTTGCGTCGAAAATGTCAGATTCCAGCAGTGGCTGTCGTCCCCCCGGAATGGTTACCCTCCGCTCGGTATCATGCGACCATGTTGCCCTGAATGTCGCCTGCTGCTCTCATCCGGGCGTTTAGGGATTGAGCCGTCGTCTCAGCACTGCTCAGGATGACAGCTTTGGGATGGGGGAGGAGGAGGAGGAGGGGAGGAGGGGGGAGATAGCGTGAGACAGAGAAGGAGAGAGAGAGAGGGGAGTAGTGGTCAATCTGGTGAGGGCAAGGTGACACCATACTGGGGAAAAACAATACAATTAACGCACCATTCACGCGCTGGGTCTATACACGAGAAATAGTCGCAAAATGCATATTAAAATTGTACACAGTGTACTCAAGGCTGCAGTAGATCTTGTTGCGTGCGTCTTAGCTCTGGGTAAATTATTTAGAATATATCTAAATCTATTTTGAATATTTATTACCAGTATCTGTTTTAAATCAATGTTGCGCACACATGCTGACTCTGAGATAGATGTGAATTTTATTTCTCGGAGGAAATAATAAAAAAAAAATGCGCTCGATGCGTTTTTTCCTAGTAAAGAAAAGTTAATTGAGTGTACCTTCAGATCTGGACAAACACGTAAACTTGCTGCTTTTCCACAGTCAGCTTTCTTGTGGATTTTTTTTATGGTTATGGTTATAGACCAGTTCCGAGCGGAGGAATCCGGCTTTGCAAGTCAATCACTTTGGTGGAAAATCGGTATTTTGTCCAGATTTTATTGATTTATTATTTTGTTTGTTTATTGACCTCGCTCTTAAAGGTGAAACGAGGATCGTGTGAGCCTGTTTTGATCATTGGGTCGATGGTAATGTTTAATCCGTCCACATATTGCCATCTATTATGACTGTGGCCACGTGCACAAGGCATAAATGTGTTACGTAACCGGCCGAGCCAGTCAACAACAGTGGGTGGGGGAGAGAGAGAAAAGAGGGGGGGTCGTTTGGAGGGTAATTAAACCAATCTCAACACAGAGTTTTGTTGGCTTCACAGATATAATGAGTATACACAAAAATAATCTCTTGTGCCAAATGTGTCCAATTTTTTGTTTTTTAATATTAATTCCTTTCAAAATATGGCTTAACACAAAAACATGCCCAGTTTGGTGGCGTGTGTGTGACCTGAGAAATAATTTCCCCTTTGATTTGACTAAATACTGGGTCTTGTCGAGACATGACTCCATTCAGCCGGTGGTTGGGTGGAACAAGTGACTCTCGCTGACTCCCCATGCCGAGTTTCACCCACGCCTTCGCCGGGCAAACCATGTTATTCCACAGTGGACTCCACATATTTCCCCTCAGTTGTTTTACCACACATTACCGTCTCTATCCCCTCCTCTGTGCATACACTCCTGACCGCAACGTGGCTTTTTCTGTCATCATAATCCTGTGGCATCTTATAACGGTCTGAGAGCAGATTTACAATAGTGATAGAGCTGTTTTAATGCTGATCCCAGAATGCTATTATTGGGTTTTCAAGCATTCACACACACACATGTTGTCTCCTCTTGCCACGATGAACTGACCAATATGTACAAATTTACTCTCAATGAGTGGCTGGTGGCTATAATTAGAGGGAGAATGAGATGTGTTGTTAAGAAAAGGTTTTGAAAGATAGTGTACGAAAACCAAAATGATGAAGATGGATTAGATTAAATTCTGGATAAAACTGGGAAGCAATATATTGGTTTAAACTGACACTCAGTGATGTTGCATGGATCATCTCAATGAAAGCTATGATATTATTGTGTTTTCAAGTATTTCAATACATGCAAAACCCTGATTCAAAGACGAAGATGCCTTGTTAGATGAGATGTCTTATTAAGATTGATGGAAAGATCTTTGGTCTGTACAGAAAGTTTAACCCAGTGTTGGTCCAAAATGAAAGGATTCCCAGCTCACATCAGGATCAATTCAGCATCCTAAAATGTATTTAACAAAAGAGCATCTTTAATGTCGAGTTTCTTCATCCAACCGTGTGCAGAGGGTCACAGTGATTTTTCACAGCAGCACTTGTCAACCAAAATACCATGGGGTCAGCATCTTGTGCCCAAGATGTACTGTCTGCTCTCTAACAGTCACACCACAAATATCACATCTACATCACAGTTTCAGGAAATTGATCCTCTTTGTTCTTGGTTTCCTGGAGTCTTCTCATGTTGAGATCCGGTTGGCAGCCGTACAGTCTGTGTTGTTACAGTAAGAAACCACTAGATCTGACAAAAAACAAAATACTGCCTTTTTACAGCAGATTGTTCAGAGTTACATAATTTAACCAATGCATCTACAGACAGAACATCCATGTAAAGGCCATTAATTAAGTAAACTGCAGCTTAGCTTTTGTCACACTGGATAATATGTACATTGTGTGCTGGTCTCGTGTCCCGGCAAGCCTGGTTGGGCGCGGTGTTTACCACATTTTCCGAATACACTCCCACCACTCAAACAAACCTTTACTCTTAATGTGTGTTATAATCTTTATGGCTTCTTAAAATCAACAAGTTCCTTTCAGACTGTGGAGATAGGAGCAGCTAAGGCCAAACAAGAGGATTCACAATGAGGGGACACATGTTTTTACAGGTGAAATACATACATACTGAAAATACACCGTCCTCACTCTCTTTCTACACCTTACTTTACTTTATACTCCTAACTTTCTTTTTTTTAAACTTGTTAACACCAACATGTTGGAATCCAATTGCGTAACACACACACCACAGTGAGCTGGATTGTTTAGTTTACTTGAACAGTTACCATAGTGTTGCTCGCCATATATATCTCACTTGCTGACTTATGTAAGTCTGTCCGCCCACACGCTGCATTAATTAAGTTTTTGGCGATGGGCAGCCACATACAAAACACAAAAAATCTGCACTGACATGTCATCACCATATAGATGTAAAGGAACATTCATTCAGAGCTAAATGCTAACTTAGCCAATTTGTAAATTCAATGGAGACCAGTGGCTCCATTACCTTATATGGTGCAGTAGTAGGATTATTTTATAGATGATTTAAAATCCACAAAATAGTCTATGTTAATAATATTTAAGTATTTTTTATGGTATAGGTTTTAGATAAACATTTATGACTTAATTTTGTCTTGGTCCCACATACGTCGTCTCATCCACCTGTAGCTTTGAAGCCACAAGTCAAACTCCCCTCATGTTAATTACATATAAATCCAGTTTTACATGAAGGAGAATTTCCCATGTTGTTTTCAGACTTTTTATTTGCAATAAATTAACATCATATATCCCCACTATAGTTTCAAATATCTCTGATGCAAAGTGTAAGATGTCCTCACACACAGGAAATGCCTCAAAACCACATACTCCTCTGCTGTGTGAATTTATTGTGAAAGTTTACTCTGAAAACTTCATATGTGATTTATTGTTGCATCTCTGTTGCAAAACCTTTTTTTTTCTTTTCCAAAAATGCTGGTGACATGTATCTCACATACTGACAAATTATCCACATTGAATATAATAAAAAGCAACAATAATGCTCACTTTGCTGGCCTTTTATTTAGAGAACCAACTGTGGTTATGATTAAATATGAGAAAGTAAAAGCTTGCAGCATAAGAATTATATTAAAACCACTCCCCAGTGTCAAAATTATCTTGTTTTGTGCAAACCTAAAGCATCAAACATGCACCTCTATCTTAGTTGGACGTAAATGTAACAGGTACCACCCAATATCTTTCAATAATCTTTTATATAAGCCTTATTTTAATTTTATTTTATTTCACCAACTCTTTGGTTTTCATGCTTTCCAGGGAGCTTCTGTAATAGAGTATAACTCACTGTGTACCTCTCTCTGGGCCTGTAGGGGCCGTAGACGTCCATCATCAGCTCTCGATGATCATACTGTCAGATATTACACACAGATGAGATTTGTACAATCCAATCTGAGTGGACATCCAAAGCTGATACTAATCTGAATGGACCTAACTCAGCTCAGTTAATACATCAAATATTTGCTGCCATCTTGTGGCAAAATATGATATAGCTGTGACATTAAAAAAAATAAAGTACATGATTCTATGAGATAACAAGAAAGTAAAAAGACAATAAATTACAGAACCTGTGTTTTATTTTAATTGTCAATAATTGTGCCAAAGCCATTAAACTTAAATTTTACCTAAAATTTTCAACTCAATCAAATAAATATGTGCATAAATTAAGCTTTGTGAAGTCCATGGATGTATTTATGTGAAGAACAAATCAGCATATTTTCTTTGTACAGAATAATTTCACATTAGACCTTCAAATAGTTTTGAATCTAAGGAAACTGGACTTGGTGTTAGATCCTTTAGGTTAACCTCTGTGAAGTCGTTAACAGTGTCATTAATACTACCTGGTTTCTTTTCTTTCTTTCTTTGTTAGAACAACTGGTATCACTTCAAATGAGGTCAAATCCAAATGTTTGTTTAATCAATTGTGAGGAGATGAGAGATGACCATTGTAGGATGAGTGGCATCTTCCTCTGTTCTCTATTTGAACAGAGACAGCACCCTATTCTCCTTTTTCAAATAATCTGTCCTCCAAAATATGTAGGTTGTAGTCCTCACATGTATTTGTTCACAGTCTATTTTTGTGCTTTCTTAACAATTGTGTTTATTTCAAGAGTGCCTAAAATAAACCTGCTCCGCCCACCCTCTTCACTTTAATTTAATTCTAAGTATTTGTACTTGAGTGATGGTGTACTTCGTTACTTTCCAGCTCTGATTATATAGAATTTCTGTTGTTGTTATGACTGTCACACACTGTACGTTTTCTATTTCAGACATCTTATGTAAGAGATAACAATCAGCTGTAACCACACTGTCTCCGGTCTCATAATAACCCAAAGTATGTGCAGTATGTTTGTCGGTCATCAGCTATACAGTCTCCATGCTGCCCTGCCCCCCTCTCTCCACCTCTCGCGCACGCGTACACGCACGACGCACACACGCTCTCTTAACAGACACACACACAAACATGGCGGCCTCTGTTTCACCGCTACGCTCCTCCTTCAGGATTTGTAACCCGCTAACGTTACACCATCACTGCTGCCGGGCCAAACTGCGGATGCACAGAAAATGCGAGAGTCAAAGGAGACATGTACACCAGTCGGCGACGAGGTAAAAACCGGAAGCACGTTTAAAAAGCAGGTTTTCCCTTTAATATAACGGCTGTTACTTTGCGGAGGGACGAGTGAGAGCGACGCTCCAGCACCGGTGAAGGCGTGTGCACCGTCACGTGTCCGGGAATGGTGATTGACAGCGGGCTTCACCGTTCACGGTAGAGAGGGCAGGTTTCTAACGGACGTACTTTAGAAGATTAGGATGCCAATTTACAAGTCTTTGAGCAAACCGCTAACAGTATTGGCAACAAATAGAATTGCTTAATGCGTCGCAGTTTCTGCCATTGGTATTTTACCGTTTAAAAACACTGTGCCATCCCTGTGTGTTAGCTGCTGTTGCTGGATGACGGTTAGCTACAGTTAAGCCGCTGGTGTTAATCACCGGTGCTAATCACTGACTTTATCAACCGCAGTGACTGAGAAAGACTCTCATTAACCCCCACTACCATTAAAAAACACAAAAATATAAATTACATTATTATTATTATTTTTCCAATGGTAAGAAAAGACAAGAGTAACGTAACGTTACTGTCCTTAGTTACCGTCAGTTTTACTTTCAGTTACAGCCATTGAACTAAACAGGTTCGGTTACATAAATATTGGTTAAACTGCCTGAACGGGGTTTATTATTATTATTATTATTTTGATACATTAAAAAAAAAGTAAACCATCGTACTTCTTTGAGTTACTGTAGCTGGCTTTTTAAATATCATTATGTTTAATGGGCCTGAGTCACATTTTATCGTGAGATAAACAAATAACAACAGACAACTAATCGATTTCAGACAAAAAAAAATTGTGGCAATTAGTTATTTCAAATATTTGTTACAGAATTATTGCTGGGATTTTCAAACCATATATTTATTTCTAAATTGTGTGTTACTTTGGACCTTCACTATAAACACAACAAGACATTACTGTGAAACAACTGGCAGATTGTTTTGTACAAACTAGTGGCAGCCCCAAACAAAGCACTATTTGGTAAGGAATAACTCCAATATAAAACCTTTTAATGGCGAAAGACTCATAGAAATGCTATGAAATACTCATAATGTCACAGCCAGTATACAAAATTTAACTCTGTGCAAGAGAAATATTTAGAAAAGGGCTGAGTTGATGTGCAAGTGTGTGTTGTTTTCCATGCAGATCACAAAATGGTTAAGAGTATAACAGCTACTACACTTCAGACAAGTGACACCATGAATATCTGTGTGAACTGAAGGGTCAAATCAATCAGATGGAGTTTTATTTATCACAAACAATCACGCACAGTGAAATGCTTTGTGTCCTTGTCCTGGCCTTGGCACACAACAGTAAACAATAACAGGGTGAACACAAAACACAAGAGCAGCGACAATAAACAAGAGCCTGCAACAACCCTGGAAAAGACGATGAAAAAATGTGCATGTACATGAATGTCTATGCACATTTTTACACATTGTCTTTCTGTAGAATGTGAAAAACAGAAAACAAAGCATCCATTAGTCCATATCCTGAAGATATTTAATCTAATCACAGAGAAATAGTTATCAGACCATCTGGTAAATAACTTTGTGTTTGGCCCAGCTCAGTTTCAATAAAGTGTTTGTTTTTTTGAAATAATGTTGTCAACAATGTGTGCAAATGTGTGCTGTATATATGTGCAGTCATTCATGTCTTCACAATGTACCACTCCAGGCATGCAGCTGTGGTGATTTCAGGAACAGAGTTGGCTCGTCAGCTCCACAGAGAAATCCAACGTGATGTGGAAGAGCTGGTAGCTCAGGGCAACATGAGACCCCATCTAGGAGTGGTGTTAGTGGGGGACGACCCAGCCAGTCGCACCTACGTCAGGAACAAGACCCGAGCAGCCAGCATCCTGGGTCAGAAACAGGCGATGCATGCATCCCTGAACACTGTGTTCATACTGTGCATCATGCAGGCCCAGAAACACTCATGGACATACACATGGATACACATATTTTTCATATCATGTTGTGTAATGTCAATCAACCTGTACATTGCTAGATTTTAAACATGGTGTGTTTGATGTGTATGTGCTCTCCAGGTATTTCCAGTGACACAGTGGTGCGGCCGAGCTCAGTGTCCCAGGAGGAGTTGTTGGAGCTGATTGACAA
Source organism: Pseudochromis fuscus (assembly GCA_900323345.1). Taxonomy (NCBI): domain Eukaryota; kingdom Metazoa; phylum Chordata; class Actinopteri; family Pseudochromidae; genus Pseudochromis; species Pseudochromis fuscus. The sequence goes on along the minus strand of OOFC01031254.1, from coordinate 13,872 downwards.
GATGAACCGTGACTGGAGGGTCAGTGGCCTTTTGGTGCAGCTGCCACTTCCAGGTAAGCAAAGGCACCACAGCTGCACAAGGGTTACCCTCACTGACATTAAAGTTGACCACGGTTAACTGGTCTTTACAGAGCATTTTGTGTTGGTCCTGCAAAACTAGAGAAATGTGGTTGAGCTGAAGCATATGTTTTTGTTTGTTTTACTGGGTAGTGTGTAGTTATGAACAGTCATTATGCCCCCTGCTCCCACCCATCTTTAGAGCACATCAATGAGCGAGCAGTGTGTAATGCCATCGCTCCAGAGAAGGACGTGGATGGTTTCCATATTGTCAATATTGGGAAGCTATGCTTGGACCAGAGATCGATGGTACCTGCCACACCTGCAGCTGTCTGGGAGATCATCAAAAGAGCAGGTAAACCACCACATCTCCATCAGCTCATTTACTCATGTCCAGGTTTCATCCAACTTTTTAGGTGCAGCAAACAAATGATCCTCTAGAGGGCGATAAAGATCTGTTAGATTAAACACTTATGATAAATCTAATACACTGTTTATCAATCTTAACAAAACTTAATGGAAGCAAAATGCAGCTGCTACTGTAAAGTCACATTTTCTGCTTGAAAGAAACTATAAAGTTAAGCCAGTGGGAGGAGCAGGCCTTTGTGCTCTTTTCTTACCTTGCCAGATTCGCTGGATGGTGCCTCACATCCACCTAAAATCTGTCCAGTGTGGAGATCAGCCAGACATTCATGCCTTTCACTCTGACAGAGCATAAATATTCTGGTGATTAAGAGCTTAATCTTAATGACAGTGCAGTCATATAGTGTTTGTTCACAAGCATCTCTCAGTGTAATATCCAAATACCTACAGATTTTAATGGTGTGATAAGCTAAACCAGGCCAATATAACTTGAAATAACGCCCATGTGTCTTAGCAGTCAATGTTAAACAGCAAACGATTACATTACCACATTTAAAGATGCTGCAGGTTGTAAATGAGAAATGTCTGGGATGGGGAAACCACTCCTTGGTTGAATAACTGATCAAACCCAGAGGAGGGTGCTGTTGTTCACAGACAAGCTAATATAACAGTCAGGCTCAGCAGCTGACCTGGTTCATTCAGTTCATCTAATTGATGGAAACAACACTTATTGCACAGTTCAGATGCTGTGGAGCCTCGCAGCCAGAAATCAGGCATTGAGAGACCACACGAGTGTTTACGATGATCGTGATTGTGTTAATAAGTACCCACCACAGACAACAGAGAGACCTTGGTGGTTGGTTTTATTATCAGCTCTCAGCATTTTTGCAGTTCCCGTGCACACACAGTGTTGAAGCGGTTTAGGAAGCTCTCTACAGCCCCTTTGCAGAAGTATGAAGAGTGCAGCTGAATGATTGAGATGTTACAAATGCTCGGTATTTGTGTAGCTTGCGTGTCTCCTCATGCATAACACTACAGGCAGTATGTATAGAGAGGATTTTAGATTGGTCAGGTCCCTCAGGTGAGATATTTGGCCCACCTGGGAAAAAAAGGCATTTGAGAGAGTGAAAAGAAAGGGTGTGTATTAATATGCCTGACTAAATATGGATGAGTCAGAACTATGATTTTCAAGGAATTTTGGAAGCGTGGTCGGATTCACCGTTGTCCCAATTCTTCTTCATTTGTAGATCATCTGTCACTGTCAATCTTCCTTAGAAATAGTTTTGTAACCCTTCCCAGACTGATTGATTTGTCACTTTCCTCATTTCCTTTGATTTTATCTTTAGTTTCTCCTGCTGAGACCTTTCAACTAACTTCAAGATCCTGAAAACTGTCTTTTCGGGATTTATTGATTAGTCAGAGCTGGCAGTAATCCTGCCTTGATGTGCTCCATTTGCTATCACTGCTTTTTGGTATTTTTTTTAAATAAGTAACTAAAGGGCAAATAGTTTTTCACACAGGCTTTGTTGGTATTAGATAGTGATGGGCAGATGAAGGTTCATGAAGCATTGAAGCCTTTCAACAAATTGGTTCACTCCACCACAAAGCTTCTTGAGGCTTCATTTGCTCTACTAGGTCCTCTACTGGACAAACAATGAATAACAGGCAAAAATATCAGTTGACATCAATTTGAAGTGTGCGCTATTTTGCAAAATTAAAAGCCTGTGATTGAAAATGTCAGCAAAATAAAGAAGTATACAATGTATGTTTTATTATATTGTGTCTGTGTTGGTGAGCAGCTCCCGTTGTGGAAAATGGAAATGATTATTTACAGTGGGATGAGGGAAGTAAATTTTACTTGTGTGAGTTTTGGACAGTGAATGTGTTGATGTGACACATTATTGGAGAGAATCCTCCATGTCAGTCACAGAAATGTTTTTGATCGTCAACACACAATCAGTCAGAATCCACAGAATCTGATTGATCTCCGTAGCAGTTCACCGTCCCATTTATTTCGAGTCATGCGCTAAATCACGAACCACTTCCTGGAGGAGTGGCCGGGCGGCGAGGCTTCACACATCACCACATACGTTGGCTCCAAAAAAACTCTGGCTCCAATTGACTTCAATTCAGTCATTTTCAGCCATGAAATCCTCAGTCAGTACATTTTTCCCACAAGTCATTTTGATGTCATTTGCTAAAGTCAGGTTTATCTGAAAAAATCATTATTAAGCACAGATCACATTTCAAAAAGAGAAATCTTTGAGGTGTGGTTAGTTTGATCCACAGGTCTGGACTTGAGGCTCCTTCACATTGAGCAGTGACCTCAGGTTCAAAGGTCAGACCCACCTCCCCACTCTTTCCTTCATATCCAAACATATTCACTTCTAGCTCCAAACAACCAATGTTCAAATGTCAAACTCCTGACTTCAAAGTACAAGTCCACAGACCAACAGGTGAATTTCTTGTAACTTTCATAGGCTCTTATGTTTTTTAATATTAATTTACCATAAACTTTATGAGAATACTGCATGACCTGTGTCCTCCCACTGTCAAATAACAACAGATGCAACTGGGAAAATAATGTCCATTTGCATCCATACCATATAGAATTTAAAAGTTGAATATTGTCTCACATTCACTTTGTGTATTTTGTCATTTTTGTACATTTTTAAGGATTTTTAATGTTTATCTAACAGTTTTTGTTCTTGCACATTAAAGTTTTCCCTCGTCTCAGTCGAGCTGTAAAATGTAAACTATTTTCCCCTGGGAATGTCTTGCAGGTATTGAGACAGTGGGAAAGAATGTCCTGGTTGCTGGTCGCTCCAAAAATGTTGGAATGCCCATTGCAATGCTGCTGCATACTGATCGTAACCATGAACGGCCCGGAGGTAGGTGACTCTCTGTGTGTGTGTGTGTGTGTGTGTGTGTGTGTGTGTATTGCTGAGTGGTGGGCTACACTTTGTTGAAAACTGATATTGCATCATGTCGGCTTTCCCTGAACAGTATTTGACCATCTGTCAGGATAAGGCTTTCATGACTCCTCACCTTTTTACTCAAACAAAAAGTGCTGATGCGTGTCCGGCTGGAGAACATAAAAAAAAAACAAAAAAAAACAGGGAGTGTGAAGGAAAAACACAGGGTGAGACTTCTGGCATTGTGCACTGCTGGGAGACGGATGAGCTCCTTATAAGGAGTTCCAGGAAGTAGGGATGGGATTTAGAAATGTTCTGCATGTTTGCATGAAGCAACAAGATTTGCTTGACATGTCAAAGTGCAGCAGTATTACATTTCAGATCAACACAAAGGTGTATGCAACCCACTCACAGCTGCAGAGAAAATGTTAAAGGGAGTTTAGATTCAGTTAACGGCGGTCTGCACCAGTATTGGTTATCAAATGACTCAGATGAGTCACCTTTAATTTTCCAACAATGTCTGACAAAGTGAAGAGGAACACATGGGGTCTTCACACCAAATGACCCAGATTAATCTGCAATAGTTGCTCATAAATCCATCTCTAGATTTGAATATAAAGTCCTTCTTAAGGAGTAACTACTATCTACTGACTTAGTAAATTGTGTTGCATCATTAAAGTTTCAGGATTGTCTGTGTCAATACTTTAGCAGTGTGTAAATCAGTTGCAAGGCCATGTGGGGCTGAGAGCAGTGAATATCTATGTAGCATCACAAGCTAGCTCCAAAGCTAACTGTAAAAATTTCATGCAAAAGATCTGCAAACATGTCTCTTCTGCATTTATAGAAAGTGGGTTTCAGAGGAAGTGGTATTCATATCGTTTTGATTGAGTGGGAGCCTGATGGATGTCATTACATGTTTATTTTTTAATTCAGATTTTGTGAACCTATTTTGTAATTTGTTGTATAATATGAAGTGAGAATTCTGTGTCACAGTGCATGTCTGTGTCATAAACTGGTGAGTGTCAGTAGTCAGTATTCCCCCGTCATGGCCGTTTTCATGGAGGCTGCCATTTTAAACGAGCCCATATGATGTCAGAGCATTTCAACCAATCAGAAACATCTCCACAGTTTCCTAATTAGTTGAAATGCATATGATTTCAGTCTGTGGAAGCTACCCTTATCTAGTTAGTCCACATCATGGCAGCCCAGCAGGAACATAAGGACGGTCATTTAAAAACTCAACTTTTTCATGAAGAGTCAAATATGCCTGAGTTTTTCTTCAGTGCTCTCAATATTACAACTGTCAACCTGTGCATGTGTGTATGCTCCATTTCATTTAAACCTCCAGTTAACACACCAGTATCCACGGTGCTATGAATGATCTCATGCCTTCAGGTTAAAACATTTTACAGATATGTGCAAAGTCAGTTGTCTGTACAAGATCATTTGAATAATATCTGAGAGGCATGTTTTTACTCAGATCCTTAAAAGATTAGAATATGTAGGTAGTAGCTGGATGTGCACCAACATTATCCTGAAGTTTCAAATCTAACTAAGCTTAAAAACCACCAGTTGGTTTAACAGCTTTTTTTATTGTTAGTAAATACACATCTTTTGTCCCCAAAGGGAAGTCAGTTCCCCACAACGTGACTGTGTAAACAGATTTATGTCCCCACAACACGAGTAACACAAGTACACACACATTTCATCAGGTATGTGATCTGCAGGTTTGATGTGTTGGGACTTGCCTTTTTACTTCCCTCTCATTCTTATCTTCCCAGAATCCCTCTTTGTTCAACACCTGCAGTACTGGTCCCAGCGCAGCCAGGACTTCACAAGATGTCCTCACATATATTATATAGATTAAAGTTACTATCATCAGTGTTGCATTTCCGCATTATGCAATTAATGACATAGTCAAGTTGTTACATCGCCACACACCGTGGTACCTGTCTTTGTGTTTTCGGGAGAGCTCTCATTGAACAGCAGACTCAGACATCAGTGTCACTGAACCGAAGGAATAAGTACCACAGTCTAAGCTCCTCTACATGATGGCGAGTGATGTAAAAACTCTGCGCAGGCCCCGGTGTTGCCATAGTGACATCCAAACCCAAGTGGTCAGCAGGACATTTTTAGAGACGTATGTTAAATACAGGTGCATAAAGATGTGTCCGCTTGTGATGAAATCGCCCAAGACGCATTTAAAAACCAAGTGTGAACAGGGTCCAAGATGCTTAAATGACAGATTTCATGTAGTCTACTTGAAATATTTAGGTTTAAATGTTACTAAATTGTCTTTTCAAGTTTCTGCTTGATTCTGGTGGTAGAGCGGGTCGCCTATGAATCGTAAGGTTGTGGGTTCAATCCAGATCCACATGTCAGTGTCTTTGGGCAAGACACTGAACCCTAAGTTGCTCCCAGTGGTGGCTAGCTGCTCAGTAGCCATTGATGTGTGAATGGGTGAATGAGTTGCCTTGTAAAGCACTTTGGGACCTAGCTATGGTCAAAAAAGTGTTTATTTAAAATTTCAATGTGTTTGGAAGCTCTTTATGCTTCAGGAAGCCTTGAGAAAATGTTGATCATCAGGATAACTATCCCTGCAGCAGCTTTCAGTGAAGTCTGCAATATGGTAATTTCACAGTAAGCTTTAAGCACAAGATAAGACATTTACTTCAGACTCCACTATCTCAACATAAAACCTAATTTGTCTTCAGGACAAGCTACTGTCAAGTTGAGAAAGTATTTTTTTGTAATTTGAACATTTTTAATCTAAATGCTGTTTTTCCTCTCAGGTGACGCCACAGTGACCATCGCCCACAGATGTACACCGAGGGAACGGCTGAAAGAGCTGACCAGCCTGGCTGACATCATCATTGCAGCTGCAGGTAAATACACCAGTAAAATGTACACCTGTCTATTCTTCATCTGTTGAAGATGGTTCTACCGAAGGGACAAAGTCTTTTTAATTATTCAATATAAAACCATGGATCTAAATGTCACAGAAATGCTTACAAATTACCATGTGTTTTTTCTTTATGCCAAACATGATGGCTTTAAATGTCCTGTTCACCTGACCAGTGACACCATGGCACCTGTCATTAACTCCTCAATTAATTGATTATCAGTATAGTTTCAGATGAATTATTTACATTAATGTATCAGTTAACTGTTTCAGCTCATCTGGCATAATTAAGTTTAATTACATTTAACATGACCAGTGTCTTTCTCTGGTACTTTAGGTGAGTCAGTAATTTAATAAATTGTAGAAGATTTTCTGTGTGGATTGTATATTTATTCCATAATAGGCTACCTCTGAGTCACTTAAGCTAATGTTATTTAATAGTAGAAAGATAATTGATTATGACAAGTGCAGGATGAAGTCTGAGGGAAACCTGTATAGTTGAGCATTGTTTTTCTTTTCAAATAGCTGCATGTTGTTCCTGAGGCGGTCGACACTCCTGAAGTGTCAGTGTCAGGTGACTTTTCATGATGTTGGACCTGCACAGAGGGAAATCTGTGGCTTGGTGTCACAAGAAGAGGAGAGGATTGTGAAGAGTACTTACCAGCCCTTACTTGAAGTTAGAGACTAAACAATCCCTACTGAGGTTTCAGTATATTTACCTGTGACTCTGCCCCATCCTTGGTCATGCGTTACAGCTTTCCTGAAGAACAATAGGAACCTGTGGCAGCTGGAATGTGGGATCATCAATCAATGCAGGGCAGCAATATCTGTCGAAAGACTCTTTAGTAACAGTGCCGCAGGGGGTGCCATGTTCTGTAACTTTTGCCGTTAAAAAGTCTGTTTCCTGATGACTAAAGCAGGGAGGGGCGCCTGGTTGTAGTTTCATTCAATTAATTGGTTTCAGTCGTGGAATTAGCTGCGTTTACATTGTACTCTATGATTAACTCAACCACTGCCATCCAGGACCAGGAGACACATGCAATTAGACCCAGTAGGTAGTCTGGGTTTAGCGTGTCACACAGCTCCTCTGGTGTCATATAGGATCTGTGCTATTTTTAGCTGGTTGTTAATTGTTACTTCAGGTTTAGTTTCATCTGTGATCTGCGATAATATCAGTCTGAGGTGTTAAAATTTACCGTGTCCTGTCAGTTCACTTCAAAGTAAATACACAACATCATATTATTTCCTTCCTTGTTGACAGTCAGCTGAGGTCTCCTCTGATTTGTTTGTCCTGACTTTAAAGTCAAAGGTGCACTGGAGATCGTCTTCCACCAGAGCCTGTGATTAAAAAGAGATGACAGCATCAGTGCAGAGACAGAACAAAGAGGTGTTCAGTGGCTGTGAGATGATAACGTAAGGGAAGCAGCAGAACATTTATCTCTGTCCTGATGTGGGATATGCAGCCTTCCCAGAGATGTTATCCTGATTCTGAAGGAGATGTGATGCTTCAGGATTCCTGAGGATGACTGGAATGTGGGAATAACACGTAGACTGTAGGGAGAAAGGATGAAGCTAACGTTACCTAGCCTGTTGGTTTGTTTCTGAAGCCAGGAGACCGGCATTTGATCATCACCTTGTTGGTTGTTTAGAACCAGAAGTGACCATATTTGGATATGAAGGGAGCAGTGAGGAGGCGGGTCTGACCCTTGAACCTGAGGACACTGACCAATGTGTGTAAGACTTGAGTTCAGTGTCAGTCTCTATGGAAACCAGACCTATCAATCAATTTAGGAATAAATACTACACTTAACAAAAATATAAACACAACATGCAAAACATCCCAAATTTATTTTCTAGCTTCACCAGGTGAAAGATCCATTTACAGTTCAAACTCCTGAGCAGTCTTCTCAGTATTACATCAAACCTGGATGAGTAAGACCAAAAGTCTTTGGATCCAACCAGGAAACACCTGTGGTCAAGCCGTTCAATTTCAATGAAGCAGTACCGTGACGTGGACACTCCCTAGGGTGTGTTCAGTGAACGGCCACCATAAAAGATATGGATATGAAGATGAAGCAAGTTTCCAGAGAACAGGCCTCTGCAATGCTGCATGTCAGATTGTATTTACCTGAAGGCTTGATTTCTTTAATATGTTCATTTTATTCTTTATGGATTTATCAGAGACTGTATTGAAATGGATGAAGAAAGTGGGGCTCAGAAATTTGCAAACAAGTGCAATACTCCCAATGACCACTAGATGCTGACTCCAGTAAACCCAGACTTCAACCGACTTCAATTAAAAAATCCTTATTTTATATCATGAATCACTCAGTAATTCAAGTAGTCCATTTTTTCACAAGTCATTCTGGTGTCATCAGCTAAATTAAATTCTTCTTCTCAGAGATCTGGTGTCCGTCTGGAAATCCTTTCATCATTAAGCAGATATTAGGCTTCAAAAAAGACAAACTTGTAAGGGCGTGCTTAGTTTGATCAACAGGTTTGATCTCCAATGAGACCAGTGCTGATGTCAAGTCTCACACACATTGGGCAGTGTCATCCTCCCTTTATATCCAAATATGGTCACTTCTGGCTCCAAACAACCAACATGGTGACGTTCAAATGCTCATTCATTCAATGCTTATTTAGTTGTTGCTTTTATATTGAGTGTAATCGGACACAAAGACATCCACCTACTGACCACCCTAAGGCCAGAACAGTGGCTGGACATTGTAGAGGAAATACAGAGTCACGCCGCATTTCTGTTTATATTCTTATTGTGGCGATTTTTTTAGGATTTAGTTGTTTTGTGTTCATTGCAGATTGAAAAATAAAAAGTTAAATATTAGTTATCTTCTGTCCCCTGTCCGTGGTTTCTGTGCGTAGGTGTTCCCAAGCTGATCACAGCAGATATGGTGAAGGACGGCGCAGCAGTCATCGACGTCGGCATTAATCGCATCCAGGATCCGAAGACTGGAAAACTCCGGCTCATCGGTGACGTGGACTTTGAGGGTAAAAAAATCATCTAATGTTGTTCCACAGAATCACACAGAGAAAAAAAGAGGGTGTTACTTGTGACTCAACGTGAACTGTTGTTTGACTTGTTGTAGGAGTGAAGGAGAAAGCTGGTTTCATCACTCCGGTTCCCGGAGGTGTGGGTCCGATGACCGTCGCCATGCTGATGAAGAACACTGTGACGGCTGCCAGAATCGCCCTGATGCATTAAACGCAACAACATGAAGACACTCCTTTTAATGAATGCTATACAATACACACAAACACACACACATGCAGACATTTATTCAATTACACACAAACATCTAACACACTTGTTTTTTTTTTTGTTTTTTTGTTTTTTTTACAACAACCATGAGCTCAAGACTCCATACCTGCTGGGAAACCTACTTGATATGTACTGTGTTTATATTGTTCATTTGTTTATTTAAGTTATTTATTCAGATTTCACTTTCTAAGAATTTAGATTGCTATTTTTTCTACTGAAGTCAGTTTGGTTCATTTTATGCATTCCAGATTCACTGGAAAAGAAATAATAAAGAAATAAAAGGATTCTGTGCCAATACTAAAATCTGTTCCAGTGTTTTTCTTTGGACTTTGTCAGAAAGATATAAACATGCAACAAAGGTCAATAATTGAAGAAGGATGAGCCTTCATCATTCGGCTGCTGACTCCTGATATTACACACAACTCTCCTCCTCAGTGCATCAAAAACGGGACACTTAGAGCGCTGAAAGGTAAATCATAATAGTTATAAAATGGTGTAATAATGCTGACACACAACCAGACTGCCAACAGATAAACCATTAAGTAGACCTGTGTCATTGGTTATTAAATTACCAGTAAAATCCGAATCAGATGATGTGATTATGTCTGTTCTTCTAACTTCTAACAGATTTGCTCTGTGTCCTTTCAGAGAGGGGAGAGGAGGGTTCAGATAAATATCACTATGTGAATAAAATCAAATATAACTGAACAATAACACTGTTTGATGGTGAGGACATGTTAGAGCAACATATGTAACAATGACCCGAATTGTAATGAAAAAGAAAAAATGTACCGTATTTTTCGGACTATTGAGCGCACCTGTCTTTAAGCCGCTATTGAATTTATTCGAAAAGTTTCATGTGGTCCACTCTGACTGGGTCTGATGTGACGAGGCTAAATGTATCGGCGGCACGGAGCTTGCTAGCTTGTAAAAAGCTAACGAGCTTCGTGCCGCGGACACTTGAGAAACACCGGTGTTTAAACTGCAGGGTTCAAAGCGTCAGAAAAAAGTAGCAGCTTATAGTCCAGAAAATACGGTAACAAAACCCAAAATGTAACAACCGGTCAATAATGTATCAAGCCCAAAAAGTAACAACTTTTATTACATTTTTTTAAATTACATTTCAGGCTCAGCACTTTTGTTATATATTTTTTTAATAACAATTCAGAACATTGTTACATTTCAGGTCGTTGTTACATATCAGGCTCTAACAGGACATGTTTCAGGTACACTTCATTTTACACAGTAATGAATGCTAATCTTTCAGGAATGCATGAATTTTGTTGGGCAACAGGAGATAAACTGTGGAGAAGAAATAAAAAAAAAATGACCTCGGGTTTATGCACAGAGGTTGACTCACTGTTGATCTATCTAAGATTAGAGAGAACAGAACAGGAAATAAAAGAGAAAGCTAATGTATTGCTCAAGGAGGATTTTCCACAATTTGTCAAAATAAAAAATTTTCTTCAGCATTTCTCACAACTGACCTTATTATTCATGAATAAAACTAGTATTTAAAGTTCAAAATGACTGATTCACATAAATAAACGGCGACTGCGGTAAACCCAGAGATGAGTAACAACTGAAGTGCAACAGTGTCAACCAGAGATGCTGTGTAGTAAAATCTTCTTCTCTTCATCTTTGCAGCATCTGTTTCATTTATACATAAACTAACAATCAACCACACACACACAAAAACTCCTGTCAAAAACTTCCTTCTCCTCTAATCACCTCTATGAGGAAACAGAGGATTTCACAACAGCTGCGATCAACAGTGAAGCAACCTCGTCACACTACAAAGGACACGATGCCTCTTCCAGAAAAGTAAACCACAGGTAAAGAGCCTCTGGGTAACCACATGCCCCCACCACCAACATCCAGACTCTGTCTCTGCACGCAGCAGTGAAGGAAGTGATGCAGATGGATTTTTTTTTTGTGCTTCTTCCTCAGTTCATTTATTGGCTGTGGAAATTTTTTTAGTGGCTGGTGGTAGAGTATATAAGCTGAGAGAAAGCCGGCTGTTGATCACACTCACATCGGCAGAAGGAGCTGAAAACATCACATCAGGTCCAAGAGAAGATGTTTACACAGAGACAGACAAACCTGGAGAAGAGTGAGTCTCTAGTTTATTCTACATCGTTAACTTTAAACTTAGAAATATGAGGGCAGGAGCCATATTTTTAAAAATTTATAGTTTGTTATATACTTTGGATTGTCAATGTAATCTAAGTACATTCATTTGTGGTTCTTGATTTTAGCAATACTACAGATCTGTGAAGGTTTGGTGTGTGAAAGTAGAAAAGTATTTTACAATATTGCAGGCAACTTGTAAAAGTAAAAAGCAGTAAGAATTAATAATCTTAATTTTCTACATGTTTATTGTTGTTGTGAATTGTCTATGAACATTATAATGAAGCTGAAACTGATGCTGAGGTTCATATTTTCTGTCATGTCCCTCTATATTTTCCAGCTGTCCTCTCAGCAGTGGCAGTGCTGCTCCTCCTGACCACAGCAGGACAATCTGCAACACTGACCGACAGCGTCCCGGCCACAGCCACCACCCCTCTGTCCAATTCATCTCTGACCACGCAGCTCAACAATAGTAAGTGTCCCCAGTCTGAGGTGTCCTGCTCATCATCACGTGCAAAGAAACTGGAAGAAGTCTGAGTGGAAAACTCTGGTTTCTATGGAAACCTGATTGTGTAACTCCATATTGAGTTAAATAATGAATTCATGAAACAACAGAAGAGGATCCACAAAGAAATAATGTAAACTCAGTATCAGCTGGCAGGTAGAAAATGAAATCATTGCTCACTTTAATAATTAGATTCACCAATCAGCATATTAATAAATAAATAAAACTGTTACAGAATGTCCTCCAGATGTTTGTTGGTATGATTATGATGCTACTCTGTGTGTGTGTGTGTGTGTGTGTCTGCAGGCACGATAGAGGAACCTAAAGTCCTGTTTTCGCACAGACCGTGTGGAAGTGAAAACGATCAGTACTGTGCAAACGGTGGCACCTGCATATACCCACAAGACAGCGACAAACCTTCTTGCATGTAAGCCCGAACACACACACACACACACACGCGCACACACACACAGCACCCTGCATGTTCTGATTCTGTTGCTGATGATCAGTAAAAATTCTCCACATGCACATGTTGGTTCGTGTTTCCTCTGGAATGCACTCACTTGTTTTTCTTCCTGCTCTGCAGCTGCACGCCTTCGTACAGCGGGCCACGCTGCATGCTCGTCACCTCGCTCAGCTGCAGAGCGGCCAGCACAGAGC
>OOFC01031246.1:13703-29490 GCA_900323345.1 Pseudochromis fuscus | reverse complement strand
GGGGGTCAGCACCTTGCTCAAGGGCACCTCGGCAGAGCCAGGGAGGTGGACTGGCTCCTCTCCAGCCACCAGTCCACACTCTGTACGGGACTATGGGCTCAGTGGGTTGGTCCCAACCCACTGGGCCCAATAAATAAAATATAATAAGAATAAAATAAAACTTTTCACCATTTTCCCTCCATTGTACCAACCATAGATAGAACTGGATGAAGCAGGTGGGTCTCAAAAGTGAAGCCAATGTTGAAGTGCAATACACCCAATGGCCACTGGATGGTGGCTCCAAAAAACTCGGGCTCCAGTTGATGTCAATTCAGAGATGCTCATTTTCCATCATGAGATACTCAGTCAATATAGTCAGTAATCTGGTGATCCATCTGAAATTTAAAAAAAGTATAATTAAGTAGAGATTAGGTTTCAAATATTTAGGGGCGGGGTTAGCAGGACTGACAAGCCTGGTTTCCAATGAGAGTAGCTCTGAAGTCGAGTCTTATACACATTGGGCAGCGATCTCGAATTCAAGGGTTAGACCCGCCCACTTCATATACAAATATTCTGGCTTCAAACAACCAACATGGTGATGTACAAATGCCGATCTCTTGGATTTAAAACAGAAGTCCACAATCCAAAGGGGGATGTCACACTTGCTTTGTTTATTTCTACATACAGTCTATGACACTAATACAATCTGCAGGGGAACTACAGAGAGAGACAGTTTAGTTTAGTGTAGTTTAGTTTAAACAACTTTCAGCATTCAAGCAATACATCCAGAACTTAAGGGTTCAGATAGCACAACTTCTCACCATAGACTGTATATAAAAGATAGACGTAGCCACTGGGTCTCAAAAGTGAAGCCAAGGTTGAAAAAGCCTTCTCCCTACTGAGGTTGCACATCAATCTTTAAATAACAACTTGTGTATTTTGTTTCATTGTAAACTATAAAAACACACACACAGCTTTTCAACTTTCATATTCATCATTTTGTTGCAATAACATGTGATTTAGACGATGGAGAAATTTCATCAATAACTCTCTGGTCCTAAAAACATAAAACATTTTATCAAGTTTACTCTGTCTCAGTGATTTTTTTTGGTTACTGCTGTGAGCATCATGACTGGATTCACCTCCTGGAGGCCCCAGGGCAACAAGGACTGCACACGTCAGTTTTATTAGGTCCTCAGGCTCCTAGAAACACATCAGTGTCCTGGAGCTACAGTAAGCAGCTGAGTAATCAGTTAGTTGATTGATGAATTGATGAAAACTGAACTGCTAGCACTTTGGGAAACTGCTTCATGATTTGATTCCTTTTCAAAGTAAAACAAAGTCCAATAATTTACATTGGGATTGTTGCAAAGCTCCAGGTTGGTTGTTGGATGGTATTGAATTAATCACCAGATATTTCACCACGTTTCGGTTACAGTTGTGTTTCAAACCGTTCTGAAATCACAGTGTGAAGGTTCCCCGACTTAAACCTTGACATGAAAATCATAATCTGTTAATATCCCAGGAGAAATAAGATTGAACATAAAGGAGACGTGCAGGCTTCATTCAGCCTTTCACGCTGAGTTGTGGTTAGTTTCTTAGACTCTGATGTAGCCTTGAAAGCCAAACTGTGAAATGCTTGCATTCAGCATTTGAAGGCATTGAGACGTATGACAGACTGTTTGATGGCTTGAGAGTTGACCTGAGTTTCAAAGCACTGAAATCCCTCCACTGAGCCCGGGCTGTATCTGGTATTAAACACAACCTGGTGTAGTGTTCAGAGCATCGTGCAGCGTGATGCTGCACCAGGCGTCTGATGCAATGACTGTGACGTGTTTTTCCAGGTGGAAAATTTCTTTGGTTTTAAGAGATTAGGAAACAGCTGTGAACAGCAAAAAAGCTAATTTGGCTAATATCTAAAATATGACATAGTTTCCATTCAAGCCCGACTGATTGAGCGGTCCACTGATTTTATTGGCAGATATCAGCTTTTCTCTGATTTATCAGTATCAGCTGCGTTTCCTGATATGCACCAATCTGAAAACTTTTTTTTTTCTTTCAGACCATATAATAAGAAACAAAAAAAGATTTGGTGTCACAATGTTGTTTATCCAGCACTGACCACAAGCTAACAGCTAACTAGCTAACATGTTGCTACTTTTATATGTTGTTAGCAAAGTGGAAACTGTCAGCATGTATTCATCATTTAGAGCTAAAAGCTTTAATAATCAACATTTTATCCTAAGTTGAGAAACTTTTTTGTTACAAGTTACTGATGGCGCATTTACACTGGTACCTACTCGCTTCGCTTCGCCTCGGATCGCTCAGAATCGGCCCCTCGGTTGCATTTACATTGCCGAGGATAGTCCCTCCTCCGTGTAGCTGGCCGTCATTCGTGACGTCATCTTTTATGCGATTCTTTTGTTTCTGACTGCGCCGTCCAGCTCCTGCTGAATTTTCTCATCGTCGACTAATGACAGAAAGGTTTGCACCTCGTCCTGAGTCCATGGGGTAGGATTTCTAACAGCTGACATTTCTCTTCTTGTTGTTATTTCAAACTCATCTGCACGGTTTGCTGAAGATTTAAAAATGCCCACGTGTTTGCGGGGACAGATTATGTGCCGCGCAGTGATGACGACGCAGTGACGATTCCGACCAATAAGATTTTAGTACCTGCTCCGACCTGACCGGATACTTTTTTTGGAACCGCAGGAGAGGAGGTATGAAAAGTTGTACCAGGTACTTTTTTCCCAGTGTGAATGCGCCAAAACCGAAGCGAAGCAAAGCGAAGCGAGGAGGTACCAGTGTAAATGTGCCGTTTGTTACTGTAACAGGTTCAGTGTCTTGCCCAAGGACACTTCAACACATGGACACCAGAGCCACAGAACAAAATGTAACCCTCCCCATCGAGGAATCAAATCCCAGTCTTATGATCCACTACACTAACAAGTTTACATTCATTTGCTTTATTTTCATGGTCTTTCCTGCTACATTCTCCTTCTCCTACTTTGTACTTCACTGTATTTATTGTTTATTTTTCCAATCAGTATTTTAGCAAACAGGCCCTGAGGTGTGGGTCACCCTCTGCAAAGACGTTTGTCTGAACTATATAATATTGTTGAAGATTATTTAGTAACATCATCAGTGCAAAAGAATCTAACTTCACCAGCCGTCATATTGACATCAGTTGAATTTCCCCACTCAGATCTGCATGTGTCTCCAAAGTCCTGTATCAGCCAGGCTCTTATTTCTATTGTGAAATAAGAGAAGCTATAAGTAAATTAAAGTACTTTTGTTTTTTTGATTATTTACTGAGGCTCACTAGCAGATTTTCAAAGGCTGTGAAAGCAGTAAAACTAATTTACTTTATGTGCTCCCACTGTATGCGTCGTCCTTAAATAATGACTGTGTATCTCTTGTTCATTAATCATCAGAAACACAATGCAGATTTCCTAATCCCTTTTCTCTTTCTTTTCTTTAGCTGAGTATGAGCAGGAGTTTATCCTTGAATTCACCCCGGGAAGCTAAAGTAGATGTTTGTATTGTTGTCTGTGTTCGTGCCACAGCAGTAGTGTTTTTTTTTACATGTCAGTTGGGTGTCTTTGTGTCTCCTGTGCCAGGCTGACAACCTGTTGAGGAGCTGAGATTCACTACAAGACAGAATGTTTTCAGCTGCTAAACTCGTCCTCTTTCTCCTTCGTCTTTCAACCAATCTGCGCTCTTCCTCCTCTGCCCTCCGGGACTGATGCTAAAATGGAATTTCAGCTTGCAGAACATGTTTGATGGGAAAGTTTATAAAATTCAATACTTGGATTCTTCAGCGGAAGAAGCACAGACATTGCAAAAGGCGGTAATGAAGTCGCCGACTTACGCATTTACTTGAAATTTTTCAAAAAAAAAAAACAAGCTGTGAGAGCCAAGTATTGGCTCCGAGGCAAAGTAATATCAACACCTGAATTCTGCCAGGGACGGAGACAGCATATCATCACATCATCAGCTCTGCCTCCCCTCTGCTAAACCTCATTTTGTGGGAAACTGTGACCAGTGGAGATAATCACACGTTACCTTCAGAGTAAAAAAAAAAAAAAGCGGCCTTGGGGAAGCTTAGAAATTTAAATGGGATGATGAAATCACAGGGATAGCAGCCTTTGGTGTATTCGTGACAATAACACGTGTCTCCACCAGCCGGCCATATGCCACCAAGCAAACAGCCGTGTTGCCAAGGATGCCTGCAATCACTCCCCGGTCTGCTCTGAGTGGATGTAGCTCATGTTGCAAACCCCAGTGGCACATGGCGCCCGCAGTGTGTTTCTGCTTGAATCTCTGCCCATCCACTTCTGCATGGCTGTCTGGTCAGTGTCAGCGTGAGTCCGCTGCCCTTCTGCCGCCGTGTGAGCACCAGCAAAGCGAGCTGTGGGAGCTGAATCTGCAGCGCCGACAGGGAGAAGTGGATCCTTTATTGTATTTGAATCCAGTGTGGAATGAGGTCATCAAGATTCAGATCTCTAACTGAATCCAGGGAGTTTGTTAAGACTCATCTGAGAGCTGGATCGAGCTTTTCATGATACAAAAATTGGATTCTGACTAATTATTGTTCACAATCTGAAATATGATATGCTAAATTAATTATGTATCACACATTGAGGTGTAGCCCACTCACTTTTACACACTTTCTTCCTGGGAATACTGCAGACCAGAGAAAGTTGATTAGCCCAAAATATTTATGCATGCATGAGAAATCATCACTCTCACATACTTAAAACTGAAACCTGTCTGTGGAGGGGGGGGGCGGGGCTTCACATACATCTCCTGAAGAATACCAGTCCAGTATTCACTCTGCTGTTAGCTCTGCTTTGGTCTCCACCATCTAGTATCTGCCTCATCTGCTGACTGGCTAGTAGCTAACTTGGGCTACGTTCAGACTGCAGGCTAAAGTGACCCAAATCCGATTTTTTCGCCCCTATACGACCTGTATCTGATCTTTTCATGACAGTCTGAACAACACAGATCAAAATTTTTCAAATGCAACCCAGGCCACTTGGATATGTGGTCCTAAATCAGATATGTATCCGATCTTTTACAATGCGACTTCTGTCTGAACGGCCAGGTCACATTTATCCGACCTACACGTCACAATGCACGACAAATGTCTTTAATCTGTGTAACTCTGTATCAATAAAGCCTCTCACATCACTATCCCACCACTCCTGGCTGCGTTTCTCTGGATGGATGTTGCCACTGCCCCACAAAACACCACGGCCAAAAACTTGACTCTCTTCCTTTTCAACTTTCTTCTTAAAATCAGGTTGTTCATGTGTTTCTGTTTGGACAACAATGTTAGAATCATAAAATACACTGCACCGTTATCGTCCATGTTTACTTCCGCAAACACTCGCTTGCTGCATGACGTCATTATGTCCTCTTCTGCACATGTGGGACAATTTTGGGTCGTATTTAAGTTCACACGGGAGATCACATACAAGTCGCATTTAATTGTAAATGTGAACAAACTCGCAAAAAAATCGGATTTCACAAAAAAATACGAATTGAGCATTAAGCCCTGCAGTGTGAACGTAGTCTCCAGTTTTTGCCTGCTGCTAATTAATGTTGGTAACAGTTGTGGGACTGAGACACATCTTGTGCACCTTCACGTTCACCATAGACTGTGTATAGACGTGGACGAAGCCAACGTGGAAGTGCAAAAACTGATGGATGGACTCCATATGACGTCACTTCAAATGGTCAATGGTCATTTTAAGTCCTGAAATATTCAGTCAATATTTTTTCCACAATCCTTCTGATGTCATTAGATAAAGTCAACTCTTCTTCTCAGTGATGTGGTGGGAGGAGTTAGGGGCGGGGTTAGTGTGATTGACAGCTCTGGTCTAAAATAACCAACATGGCCACGTTCAAATACCACAAACCAGCAGGAGACGTCACATTAGCGTCGTCCACTCTAGACGTTGTCTATGTTGTTTACTCACTATGCGCTAACTTTGTTGTTGTGTAAGTTAAACAGAGCTCACAGGGTTGTTTTTTATTTTAAATGTTCTACTATCAGCTTCATTAACATTTTCAGAAATGAATGTGACCAACTGTGCAGAAACTTTTCATTTTAGGTAAGTAGGTGAAAAGTGGTTTGATGAGAGCTGAGCGTGAACCAACACAGTCAACCTGTGAAAACATAAACAAACGACTAAAAGGGTTAAAATTGTGATATAGTTTTTGAAGTTGTTATCTCAGGGAGCAGCAGACTCAGATTAAAGTAGATGACATTTTGGATGGATGAATTTGTCCCTTTGAACAAACAATACACTTCATTAACTGAGTCCTGGATCCTGTGAAAACATTGATTAGTGCAACTTTAATTAGCAACAGCTGATTGTGTAAATAAGACACATCCTGAGAATCACCAGAGTGTTGTAGGTTTGTACGAGATATTATTTTTGATAATTGTTTGCATTAAATTCAGAAATTGAATTATCCAAGGACCAAAACTAAAGGAAGTGGAGTTTCAGAAAAAGCTTTTGGATCAAGATCACAACTGGGATCATGCTTCAAGGTGAAGAGATTGGTTGAGGGTCGGGGATGATCAGGGCGGGGGTTGTTATCTGTACACTGCTCGAGAGATAAAAATACATCGCTGATTTTCTGTCTGGCTGAACACTTGAAGATGTGCTTGTTTCACCGTCTTTCCTCGAACCTCGTGTCTTCGCTGATAGAAATAAACACAGGTGGCTGCCACTGGTAAAGAGAGGTCTCAGCAAATTTTCCTACAAATGACAACCTGCTTGACATTTATTCTGTGTGCACAGTAAATACGTCTGCAATGCTGATATGCAACGTGCTCTGAGGAGACAAAAGGGCGGGAGGAGCATAAAAAAACTCTCCTGATCAAACATTGTAAGTGACAGTATTGGTCCTTTGTTCAAATGCACACATTTCCCAGTGTCGCTGACCTGCAGACTCTTGTGGATTTAATGACTCTGTGGTTTCAGAGGCCAAGAGAGAAGAAGGTTTTTTTAGTACAGGACTCCTCTGAGGTTCAGGCCTTAACTGAACAGTTTTAGTTGCCTGAAATTAAAGCTGCAAAACTCCATGTGAGAAGCTCATTACCCAGAACATCCAGCTGCTCTGAGATAAAAAAAAAAACACTAGCTTACTAAACACTAGCTGCTGAAATTAAAACCAATTTAAACCTATTGATATTTTTAGTTTGAATTATGATGTTAATGTTGAAATAGGGCGGCGCGGTGGTGCAGTGGTTAGCATGTTCGAATCTCGGCTCAGGCCTCTCTGTGTGGAGTTTGCATGTCCTCCCTGTGCATGTTGGGTTTTCTCTTGGTACTCCGGTTTCCTCCCACAGTCCAAAGACATGCTTGTTAGGTGAATTGATCAAACCAAATTGATCGTAGGTGTGAGTGGGAGCGTGAATGGTTGTCACATTGTCTACATGTTAGACATGTAGGCTGCCCGATGACAGCTGGGATAGGCTCCAGCAGACCCCTGAGACCCAAGTGTGGAGAAGCAGGTGTAGGAGATGAGAAGTTGAAATATTGTAGCTGAACTGAAAACTTAGAGAATTATTACTAAACCTGTAGTTTCCCTTAATGTGACAGTGGATTGTTGATGTGATTCAGCTCCTTGATTTGATTTCCTGAGCACAGCTTTACTGCAGCTTTAGCTCTCATCAGACATGTTTGGAGCTGGCAGCTGCTTCATATTGATGCCACAGGAAGTTAGCCACCGTAAGTGAGCATGTCCTGTCTTTCACTTCTATAAAATAGATGTTTCTCCTGATTTGTGTCCCATATTTGAGTCCATCTCTGCCCGTGATGCAGTAATACCACTCAGTACATGGGTGTGGTGTATCCAGATGCTGAAGGAGATGTGCTGCTTTGAGAGACACAAATGTTGGACACACAAGATATTGAGCAGTGACTTTCTCCAACCTGACCCCCACCGTGTTGGAAGGAATGCTGCTGCTTTTCAGATGCTAATATCAAGATGTAATCAACGGTGATCTGAAGATTATTCAATAACAAAATGAATTTTGATTGGTTTCATATGTTGCATGACCCTCACGGTTGCTAGTAACAACTCAGGTTCATATTTTTGTTCCTCGTATGTGCAATCAAGCATATTAATCCTTACACATGCCCAGGGTTGTGGTCAGCAGGTCTGTAGCAGTAGCACCTCTTTATGTTAGCTTAGTGCTACAAATACATTCACCCATTCACACACAATGGAGACAGAGCTGTGAGCTAACATCAGCAGAAACTTAGGGTTCAGTGTTTTGCTCAAGGACATTTCAACATGTGGACAGGAAGAGCCAGTCATAAAAGCACTTTTCAAATCAAACGTTACAAAGTACTTTTCATTAATAATATACAGAACACATAAAGAAAACAAAATAAAATACAATAATGTGCACAAATACAAAGCAACAATTTGAATTAAATAACTTAAATAAAATCAGGAAAGACTCTCTGATAAAAATATGTTTTAAGCAGAGACTTAAACGAGAGCACAGAGTCAGCAGACCCGATGTCCTCAGGCAGGTCATTAAACCACCAACCTCACACTTCATGGGCACCCACTCTACCACCTGAGCCACAGCAGATTGTGTTGTAAGGCTTAAAGATGCAGCTCCCAGTACAGGGCTGGGTTTATCCTGAGAGATCTGGAAGCAACTGAATCTTTATTTATAATATGTTGACACTGCAAATCTCCTGATGAAATAGGTGTTGAGGTTTGATATTTGATGTAAATGTGTGATGTAGAAGATATATTACTCTGAGCAGGAGGCTGTCGACTCTGGTCTGTCTCTATTTATTTGAATGTCCAAAGAAGGGAAAGTAGCAATGAAGTGTGACGTAGTGAATCCTGATTTTCATGCCCTTAGAAAAGATACAAATGAAGAAATCGTCACTGGAAATAAATGATCATATAAAGATTCATAAAAATACGTCTTTACAAGCGTGTGGTGATATAAACGAGTGTGTGAGAGTGACCACCTTGCCTGTCCCCAAGCAGCCGTAGCTCATCACATCTGCTGCTCAGGAATCTGAAGTCTATCAGCCAGCTGGAGTGAGACGACCTCCATGCCAGCTGTAATTTACCACCGGGAGATGGGATGGGGGGAGTGTGCGTGTGTGTGATATGTGTGTGTGAGTGTGTGTACTTGTGAGGGATTGACGCAGCCAGAGATGAGTGAGTCGGCGGTGACTGGCGGAGAAAGAGGGATGGGAAAGAAGAAGGAAGGAAGGAAGGAAGGCTGCGGCCGTGGCATCGCACTGCAGGTGGAGAGCTGAGTTTTTATAGGCACCAATCAGAAAGCAGCGCCGTCTGCTGTGTGCAGCGGCCAAACGCCCCCAATTCACATCCACAGGCCTTGTCAGGGAAGCCAAATCTCCAGCTGCTAATCTGATAATCCTGTGCAGATGTGTGTCCTGCTGCAGGAGCAGGAATACTGTGTGATTGGGAGTAAGTGAGTGTGTTCTACAGTAAGTGGGTGAGTGATACAGAGACACTGAGCGCTGGTGTTTGACCAGGCTGCCAGACTCTCCCGCTCTTTCTGTGACAGTCGCTGTTTGTTTGGTGGTGTCACCAGTTCTTCTGGAATAATCTGCAACTGGTGTTTGCACAATCTGCCGAGGGCTTTGAGAGACTGTGTGTTTGGTCCATTCTTGAATCAGAGGAAAGTCACATTATTAATACAGTGTCGTGTAGAGTGAAGGTGAATCACTGTGTCAGTCATGGGTTTCTGTTCATGGAAATAAGTCCACAGAGCCTCACAGAGAGAATATGAAAACAAACCCATAACAATAATAAGAATCATTAAATGTAGATTTGTTACCATATTATTTAAGGTAATCCAGTATCCAGGCAGTAATCCAGGGAGTTGGTTACTATGTATCCATGGTTACAGCATACACTGTATACAGATATGGATGACACGTCCACACCTCCTCCCACAGAGGACGAGGGTGAGTGGGGGGGTTGTGTCCCACCTTCAGGTCACCTTGCGGCCATCTTGGCAGTTTCCCCCTCTGGTGGCTGTTACTAGCTGTGTGGTTAGCTAGCTACATTTCAGTTACTTTTCTATAGATTTGTTGCTTTGACCTCGTAGCTAAAATGTTTATTTGACTGTTTCCCATCCAACACTGTATTTAAGGTGCATATTATCAGTGGGGAATTTATTTTCAGTCATAAAATACTCAGTCAGTACATTTTTCTCCTATTTTTTCTAAAGTATTGAGTCTTTATCATTTGGGGCGGCTGTGACTCAGGTGGTAGAGTGGGTCGCCTGTGAATCATAAGGTTGTGGGTTCAATCCCCAGCTCCTTCTGTCCACAAGTCGAACTGTCCTTGGGCAAGACACTGAACCCTATGTTGCTCCCAATGGTGGCTAGCGTCTTGCATGGCAGCTCGGTAGCCGTGTGTGTGAATGGGTGAATGAGATGCCTTGTAAAGCGCTTTGGGACCTAGCTCAGGTCATGAAAGTGCTGTATAAATGTACTCTGTTTACTATTTATCATGAACTGGAATAGTGAAGGAGTGAACAAGGACACAGTGTTTGGCCAAATCACACTTTTTGTTTGAAATGCGATGCAGTTGTAGAGCCGCACAGTGGATGGATTAACATGAACTGGATAGTAGATTTCATAATGGAGCCTGATTCGTTTGAATGAAACCTGCTCAGTGGTGAATATACACAGATAAAGTTTTACAACCTTCCTGTGCTGCTGCACTGTCAGGTCCAAGTGCAGTACCACAGTTTGACCACTGTGCTGAAATCACATCCCAGCTGTTGATCAGGGCTTGAACATGACACACAGGCAGACTGGGACTCTGATGCTGGATTGAAACAAAAATCACCTGAGGTGTGATGATGACCCAATTCAATACAACTTTAATAATCCATGTAAGGCCTTGTGCATGTAGCAGCTCAGCTTCCACATAAACAAATACACACACGCAGGTTACTAATCACAAAGCTTTGGTCAAAGCTTCACAGCTCAGCCAACTTTGTGATGTGGAGGACGGTGTGTTTAAGCTGTACTGTGTCTCCTCTGTGATAAATAATGCCTGAATGACTAAGTATATTTAAGTGTGAGTGCCCTGCAGCCGACTCTGCACCGCTGCTATTCCTGACCGTGTGTGAGCTGCTGAGATGGAGTCGGTTTAGCCGAGCCGTGACACTCGGTGGTGAGTACAGTGTCTCGTCACTGGCACAACCACGCAGGGGTTTTATGGCTTTCAGCTGAATACGATCGGGGGTCACAGAGGACAAAGGTACTCACCTTCTTTAAACCTCCTCAATTATTGATGGCCGCTGCTCTTCTCTCTGCTGTCGTTGAGCACAAACAAAATAATGGATTTTCTTTTTCTTTTTTGGTCTTCGGTGAACGGGGTAAACGGTGTCGAAGTTTTAGATCAAACCGAGAGGCTGCTTTTGTCGGAGGCGATGTGATCAGCAAGGCCTGAAAAGTGTCTCCGCCTCCCCCGGATGCACCTCTGACACCATCACTGATAAGATGTGTAACTGAACACCACTCTGTTGACCCAACGACGCCGATTAGTGGTGAGACAGTTTGATGTTTGCCTTATCAGATATTGGATTATTTGCTCAGAGTTCACACTTTGGGCAATTAAATACAGTAGCAGTGGAATCATCTCAGGAGTTTCCTGTAGAAATATTTACAGTTTTGGAGAAAGTGCAGAAAATGAAAAATGTCTGAAACTTCACTCGCAGGTTTCTTAAGGGGACTCATTGAAGCTGGGATTATGTTTACCGCTTGCTGCCATCTTGTCAGTGTTTGTTTTGGAGCCAGAGACAGGAGCCCTCCTGTTTTTTTAAGTTTTGAAGTCTTTAGCGACCTGTCAGTCAATGCAAACACAGCCTCAGACAGACCGCTCTTTAAGCCTGCTTAACTTTATATGAGCTGCAAAAATGTCTCCACAAAGCAGCTGAACATAAGTTAAATTAGCACATCAGAATCAACGTCAGGAAGTGGAGGAAATGTCCTGGATTGTTAAAGCCCTTCACTCAGAACAGGTGGCAGCTTTTACATCCAACGTTTGACATACGGGTTTGACCAGGAGTCACCGGGTTGTGGCTGTCGATGTTTCTGCTTCAGACATCGTAGGAAAAACCCTTCAGCAGGAAATTAAAGTTGAATTTAAGCAGGAGTAATAGGAATCAGTATTTTGCAAAGTATTCAACTTCAGTACTTAATTCAAAGTACTGATACTCATGGTCAAATCTTACTCAACTACAAATAAAAGTTATTGGTCAAAATGTTACTTAAGTTAAAGTACTATAAAGTACTTACCTTTAAAAATACTTAAATATCCAAAAGTACAAAGTAAAAGTACATTTTCTAATATCAGTACATTGCTGTATTGTTCTCAGTGCCCGAGTCAATCCCCGACGAACGTCTACTTCCTGTTAATGTGGTATTTTAATCTGAAAGGGCTTCGATGAAAAGAAAACTCCTTCCTGCAGAGTGTGCATAATACTTTGTTGGTTGACTGTTTGGTCTTACTTTATTGTTTTCAAATTTCCCATCGAGAGGCTAACATGCTAACATGCTATATAGCGTTTTTTAAAAAAATGGAAAATGACAAAACCGTGCTGTTTCCTGTCTTCCATCTTTATTGTTCGGTTCGCTGCCGGTCACTTCCTGCTGATTTGCGCATGTGTGACGATAACTCTACCTGGACAAACTGCCTGAAACACATTGCAGCATAGACTGTATATAAAGTAAGTAATCACACACTTCCTGGGAATGTAGTGGAGTCCAAAGTACAATATTTGTCTTTGAAATGTAGCAGAGTGAAAGTAAAAGTTTCCAAAAAAACAAATACTCAAGTAAAGTACAGATACTGAAAAAATGTACTTAAGTATAGTATTCAAGTAAATGTAGTCTGTTACTGTCCACCACTGGTATTTTGAAGCCTACTGGAACTGATTGGTGGTTCAGCTTTTCCTGTTCGTGTGCCAAAGCGTCCATTTGAAAGACACTCGACTCTAAATTGCAGCCACTGGTTGTGAGGGCCTCTGATGGCGACCCTGTCACCTCATTGTGCTGAATGTGTGAATGAGAGGCCGAGGTAAAAAGTTGCTACATGAGTGCAGCTCGTTCACCATTTCATCTGCTGCATCACTTTGAAATTCTGGTTGTTGTGTTTTGTCGTTTAATTTGCAGGACTTGTTACAACGATACACCGATGAGCCAAAACATTATTACCACTCACAAATGAAGCAAATAACGTTCATTATCTTGCAACAGCGATGCGTGTCAAGGTCGGGGATGTATTAGGCCATGAGTGAACATTTGGTTTGTCTTAATGAACACGCTGGACGCAGGAGCTCAGTGCAGCTGTGAAGAGTCAAACCAAATGATTGTGACGGGATGAGAATGGCGAGGCCTGCGTGGCGCCATCGGTCAGCGGCAGTGAGAACCCACCTACAGTGTGTCTGAGGAAGGTCAAACCCCAAACTGGCAGCAGGGCGGTGGGACGAGTCTAATCCCTGGTGGCTCACACACGGACTTAAAGGATTTGCTGCTAATGCCTTGGTGCCAGATACCATAGGACACTTTCAGAGGTCTTCCAGAGTCCAGGTCTTGGTTTGGTGGTGTGTGAAAAACCAGCAGCATGTCAGGTTGGGGTGTTTGTAGTGGTAATGATACAGCGTCCTTCATAACTATTTTTATATTTTACTGAACTATTTGGGAGGGATCAGTGGGTCCCAAACTTTTACCTTTCATACCTCCCTTCAGAAGCACAACGATATCCATGATCCATGAATCCTCAACAAGCTCAATACAAGTAGATTAAAAAGTAGAGTAAAAAATAATACTACAAGTCAACTACTATTAAAACAAGCTATGGTGAACTTGACCAAAACAAACACAAGATTCAGATTAGCAATATGATTTATGTGGTGACATGTTCAGGCAACTTTAAATCCACTGAACAGATTTTTCTTTTCATTCATGTATCTACCTGCAGGGAAAATTCAGTTTAGTCCAGATTCTGAGTTTTTGATATTTGTCTTGATCATTTTGCCAAAACAAATGAAAACAAAATGTCAGATTAACTGTGAAGTGGACAGCTGAAACATTAGACCTATATCCATTAAAAAAAGGTTGGTTGTTCTAAAAAAAATGTTGTTTTTTATAGTTCAACAGCTTATTGTTTTAAAACTGATGTTTTGTTCCTGAACTAAGCTTTAGCTATAGTTTTACACTTTTTTAAATCTACTTCAACAATCCACTCATGAATATCAGTAGTTTAGCAGCTTATACATATTGTCTTTGCTGTGATTCTACCGTATTTTCCGGACTATTAAGTGCACCTGTCGATAAGTCGCTATTGAATTTATTCAAACAGTTTCATGTGGTCCACTCTGACCAGGTCTGATGTGACGAGGCTAGATGTTTCAGTGGCCGATACATGAGAAACACCGGTGTTTAAGCCGCAGGGTTCAAAGCGTCGGAAAAAAGTAGCAGCTTGTAGTCCAGAAAATACGGTAGTTGAGTACATGCAGCTACATGCAGTGAAACTAGATTCAACAGGCATGTAGCTCGGCTCTTATTAAAATTTTAATGCCGAGTATTTAAAAAAAAGTTTTATGGCTCAGACACACTTCAGTGAATGTTGACATATATTAACTGATGTTTTCTCACTGGGTTAGAGTGAGATTTGGAAACACAGATTTTCACTTCTGCCTGAGCAAATCAGAGAGTAACATCCTTAAAAGTATAGATCTGCTTAAACTAGAGATGCAGCTTTGTGAGGGTGGAGACTGCTAACATCAGGCTGAGCTAGAAAACAACACAATACAGAAGATGAACTATTGTGGAGACATGTCAGAGGAAAGGGAGCCAGAAAACACATCAACCACTAGAAGCGTCACAAAAAATGTTGATTTTACTGAAACTTGAGTCAATAAAATAAGAAGAAAAGACAAATTTCAAAATCTCAAATGTAAAAGGAGGAGAGACTGAAGAGACTTGACAAAACAAGACCAAGGCTGACTAGTAGGCAAGAGACAAGTGAAGCAGGTGAGACACAGAAACCAAACAGGAAACACCAGGGAAAGGACTTTACAAAATAAAACTACATGAAAGTTAACCTTAGCCTGCTGTTTTTTTTTGAGGAAATCGCTTATGGAAATAAACCAAACCGACACAGACTGAGTCAAAGCCTACTGCACAATTGAAACATAAAGTCATACAATACAATACAAAACAACTCTCTGTTTTAGTGCTGATGGAAATGAGAAGGACGACCGACTATTCTGGGTCATAGCGGGCGAAGGGTTAAACACGATGAGAGATGGTGAAAAAAGGGAAATAGACACAATTAAAACAGTTGCCATCATAATTAAAGGCTGCACACAGTAAAAGACAAAACTTCAAAATGTACACAACGAGCTGAGAGGACACATTTTGGTGACAGATTTTGTACTTCAGCTGTTTTCTGAGCGCAGCATCTATTTTGTGCTGAAGTGATTTGGTGATGAAGACTGAGCAGCGCTGCAGCGGCGCATTAGCCAGTGCATTTCAGATAGGAAACCAATTGGTTTTTGGTTTGATTCAGTCTTCAGGGCTCAGATCTTTCACCCTGTGACACAAATACACCCCGACACACACACTCTCTCACACACACACACACACACACACACACACACACACACACACACACAGCCTGGGCTATTAAAAAGAGGCACCAATAGGAGCTTGGTGAGAGATAATTGTCTCATAAGTCACTAAGCACAGCTGTTGGCAAGGTC
>OOFC01031246.1:0-12500 GCA_900323345.1 Pseudochromis fuscus | reverse complement strand
TCCTCCTCCTCCTCCTCCTCTTCTTCCTCCTCTGTATTGGAGGCTGTCCTGTACCTGTCCCGCTCCCCTGTCACTCCCCTCCATCCCCTCTCTTTCTGCATGGCTGGGCCTCTGGATTGCTTGTGCCCCTCAATGACTATTAATGGAAGAGTTTGGATATTACACGAAAATGAACTGTTTATTTACAGAGACTCGCTCTTTTTCGGCTTTACGGGAGGTTTTTGGTGGCGGGGCGCCGACTGAACGCCGCCAGACTCCCAAGTACAAGGATGAAATAGGGCCGGTGCTGCTGTGTTAAAAAGGATTCAGGTCAGTAAGAGGCTGTGGCCAAACAGATCCGTCATACGGCTTTAAAGGAGCATTCTCATCGCAGAACAAGACCTCAGCAGACACAGCGTGGGATTGTTTGGGATCAGGAAATGAAGAGATAATGTCTGAAGTAGGTCTGAGCTCAGGAGTATATGTACTTTTCAGTGGAACCTGGGAAGTCCTTTATCCATGAATATATATATTTACACAGAGCAGACTGTCTGCAGAGGTAATCTGTTTCACTGCTTCATGTAAAATATTGAAATATTTTCACCAGAAACAGCAAAGAAAGAAATAAACAAAAGAAATGAAAGAAGAAGGGTAGGAACCAATAATGTAACACCTGCCAGTAACATAATAAAATGGTGTCAATAATGTA
The DNA here is from genome assembly GCA_900323345.1 of Pseudochromis fuscus. Classification (NCBI taxonomy): domain Eukaryota; kingdom Metazoa; phylum Chordata; class Actinopteri; family Pseudochromidae; genus Pseudochromis; species Pseudochromis fuscus. The sequence goes on along the minus strand of OOFC01031246.1, from coordinate 11,812 downwards.
CTAGATTATGTTATTAGCTGGTTATTAGCTTAGCATTGAAAAAAAATCCATATCAAATAACATGATAACCAGCCAATAACTTTATCGACTTTATTTCATATAAAATAGACAAAATTATGATGTCATCGGTTGGTATTTAGTTATTGGTTGTTACAAGTGGTATGAGAAGGAAGTGGATACTGTGAAAGAAAAAAGATGGAAAACAAAAGTAGAGAAGAAGAAAAACTTTGGATAAACTTATGATGGGAGATGACATAGTACTGCAGAAAACACTGAACAGAAGAACAAAAAGACAGAAAGATTGTAGGATGGAAAGAACGTAACAATATGTAACAAAACTACAGGGAAGGAAAAAGAAAAACAAGGAAAGTGTCAGATGAAGAGGAGGAAAAGAGCAGGAGGGTGAGGGGAAGAAAAAAAATGGAAACCAATGTGAAGAAGAAAAGAAGTAAAAAGGAAAGAAAGGACAAGTTAATATGACTACGAATGGGAAATAAAGTGAAGGAAGGATGGAGGAAAGAGACGACAAGACTGAAAGCAGATGCAAAGAAGCAAACAACCAACAGAGAAGGAAATAAAAAAAGAGATAAACAACAAAAGATGGAAAAAAGCAAAGAAAAGAAAGAGTGGAAGATAATATTACTGTTAATACAAAATAACAAAGAAACAACAAGAATATATCAAGAAAGAAGAAAATAAAGATGTGAATTGATAATGGAGGGAAATAGGGAAAGACAAGTTGGAAAAAGACAGAAAAATAATCTAGAAATAAAGACTAAAGGAGGGAAAGTCTAGGAAAGTAAGTATATCCAGAAACTGTGAAAGATATGAAGTAATATATAAAAAAAACAGAAGGAAGGACAAAGTAAGAAGAGGAACAGATAAAAGAAAAGAAGATGAAGATGTGAAATGAAAGAATAAAAAGAAGAAAGAAAAGCAGACAGGAAACAGGAAGACGTAGATTGACAGACACAAAGATGAAAGACAAAAGAAGAATTAGGATCAAAGAAGAAAATAGAGAAAGCTACAGAAATGAAGGAGTTGATATGAGATGAGTGGATGTGAGACAGCAGGTCACCAGTGACTCCTGATGATACACCACAGCCTCCACAAACCATGGATCCAGCTGCTGCATCTTGATACAAAGGTACAGAAGTGTTTAGTGTTTAATTGGAGCTGATGAACCCGCCTGACAGTCCACCCTGAGGGATAAGCTGATGTGAAGAAACAGAAACACAAAGTCGACATTTAAACCAGGTCCAGGAGCATCCGGTCTGTACGGTGTAGTTCTGTACAGTTCTGCAGGGACCTGACAGGAGACTCATCAGCTGACATGTTCAGAGTGACAGGTGTTGATACACTGTAGCCAACAAAGCCTGGTTCAACACGGCTGTTTACTTATGGATCAGGAATGATTGATTCTTCCTTATTGATCCACTGATTGTTACTCGATCATTGTTTTGTTGAGAGTTTCACAGCAGTTGATTAGATTGCTTTAAATGACCTGAAGGGATGAGGTCACACAAATGTCTCTGACCTTACCTGTGCTGTGTGGAGCATAGATGTTCATTATGATGAGATATTTCCCACTGTTCTGAAAATACATCTGCTTTGTTGTGAAAGGAGGTTTTACTGTTCACACCTGCACACTCACTGGCTGATGTTTGTCTTCTCTGTGTTGAAACTGGAGGAGGAAAACTTTCAAAATGCTGTTGTTCTGTGGTGGAGTGTGGTTTTTAGAGGTTTTTAGGTGCAAATGTAATTGTCCTGATGTGAGGTCCTGTCAGCTGCTGGCTGACCGGGTGGATGGTGATCATGATCCAGTCTGATCTCAGCAACTCCTTTTGTAATTTGCTGCTGACTCTGACGTCTCTGTTTGATGACGGAGAAACTGTCAGTCTTTTTTTGCAACACATTCATAATTTCAAAATCATAATTGCTAACATCCATAAACGTTCAGGGACATGATGATGTAAGAAACCCAGTGTGAGAGTTTACAAGCTAACGTTAATGCTACAAACACCTAGCGAGGTAATGTGAGGTATGTTTCCTTGTTCCTCTTATTGTCTGTTTGTTGTACAGATTACTGGATGTTTTAACAACTTCCACTTACAGGTACATGTACCGTATTTTTCGGACCATAATTCACACTGGATTATAAGGCGCCTTAAGCGACTGTCTCTTAACAGGTGCCATTTTGGGGTCCTTATACACACCGTAATATTGTGTTTATTTATTTATTAAAAAGGATCCCCATTAGTTGTTGCCAATAGCACCAGCTAGTCTTCCTGGGGTCCGAAATAATGTGTCAGCAGAGTAATATGTACTGTCATTACTCCGCTCGGCTCCTGACTACAGTAGCTGTAATGCTCCGACAATCCATCAAGCGGTGTGGCTTCGTAGTTTACCAAACTCGTACTAAAACATTTTGACAGATCATTGAGCGCTGTGCACCACTGTAAAATCGGTTCGAGCTCAGTAAACACAACCAGAATTAATACATAAGGCGCACTGTCGATTTTTCAGAAAATTAAAGGATTTTAAGTGCACCTTATAGTCCAAAAAATACGGTAATCTACATCGAGACTCTGATTGGTCAGAGCAGCCTGACATCACAGGAAATGTGCTGGTAGATTATTTCTTGAACAGAGTGGGGAGCCTGTATTAATAATCGATTAAAGGATGTGATGAATCATTTACAGCCCTGGTGCAGGGTGTGATCCCATCTCATGTCACAGAGTCTCCTGGACACTTATTCCTTAAAAGTCGTGGGACTCCTGACTAAAGTAAGCAGCACACACCTCACACACCTCACACACCATCTAATTGACATTTCAAACATCACATCTTCACTGCGCTGTGCCGGTCCTATCTGCCTAAGCATCTCTGGGACCCCGTAAAATGGAAAAATGGCGATCCATCAAGCCTTTCCCTCCCGCGTCTCACCTCCCACAGCGTTTCGTCTGCATTTCCCGTTATAGATCGGAGGCATTTCCTTTCTGCTGATGTCAGGAAGTGTGTTTTGGGGCCACAGCCAGTCGGAGTGAGAAATTGGCCAGCGTTCGTTTCGCCGCCTTCGCTCTCCATTCTCCCTCCGCACTCTTCTGATGAGCCACAAGAAGCTATTACAGCTCATCTATCGACCACCAGGTCCTATACAGCAGTGACAGCACGCTATAGCACGATGTGGAGGCAGCAATGTGCCAATGATTACAAATATTTCCATGTTTTTAATGAAATGGGTTTGGTATTGAATACATAATAAATAAATAATAAACTGACAAACTCTGTTATATAATTAGAAAACTGACCAAACTGTTGCTTTTGCTGCCCTGTGGCTTGGACTATATTTTTAATTTTTATGCTTTCCCCTGCTCATCCAGATTGAAATAAAAGAAACAACATGTGAAAGCTGATTAATCCGAGCGAAGTGATACAATTTACACATTTTATTTTCCAATTGTCACTCAGCAAAATGAGGAAAAGAAGTGAATACAGCATTTATTCAAATGAATTAAATTACAACAAAATGGAAAATTGAGCTGAATAAATGGTAATGTAATAATGAATTCCTGTAATTACATATTTATTCATCACATCGTTAAGGAAGGAGAAGATAAGAAAACACTTGCTAATCCTCAAACAGAAATGATTGTTTTCCAGCTGATACACACAAAGTACCTGTAGAAGGAAGAGATGAATGAATAAATATGTTTAACAAAAGATGTGTATTTGTACGTCCAAGTCCAAGGAGAGCATTGGTTGGATTGTCAACAGGATAAAGAGTCATAGTACAGTACAGTATTTACAGTGGAGTAGTGGTAGCCGTGCTCCTTCTACATCCAGCAAACTCACTGATCAATGAAGTGAAGAAGATGTTGATCATGATCAACAAACTCCACAGTTTCCACAGGACATAAAGGTACTGTACGGCGTCCACAGGTCTGACGTGAGAGACCATCAACAGCCAGGATCTGCTCCAGTCGCAGGAAACTGTTTCGTTGTATCCAGTCTTAGAAAGTTTCATTGAGTTGTTCATTGTGTTCCCAGCTTCATAGTGTCCAGTCCACACTGAGGGATTACTGCATTGCTAATTAAAAAGTCTAGATTACGACACAATCCAGATCCGATACAGTCAGCTTCAAATCTTAGTCGTAACTTTTCCCCTGGTGAGACTCTGCATTGTATTTATTGTCTTTCTTATTCGCTTCTTCTCGTATAAATTGGATCATTCACATTTTTCAGCTTCATATTCCTGCATAATATATGTTGCTGTAATTAGCGCTGCTGTTTCTCGCTTGCCTGCAACAGCTCTGCTTTCCCACAGGGATCATGAAAGGTTCAATTTACCTCACAGAATTTATCATTGTAGCACCTCAGCAGCCATTTGTCTAAAACTGATGGTGATAAAACTGCTCCACATTCACTCTAATTACACTAAAATAACGGGGGTGAGCGGGCTTATCAATTTAAAAACAGCGTGTTTTACTCTGCCTTTATTCTGTCTGCTGTGTTATTATATTGTCGACTCTGTTACAGTGCACATGTGCAGAGTGTGAGTGAGAGGGAGGGAGCGAGGACTGCATCTGTATTGTTGTCAGTAGCTTGTAAGAGGATCATGTCCACAGGCCTCCAAATCTCCTTTATATTATTACTTACAGTAGCTACAATCCCAAGAGCTCCCTCTTACACACACTACCACCCCCTACACACACACACACACACACACAGTATACAATTGTGTTCTCTGTGACCGCTCATTATTTTTCTTGCTGCTGAGCCTTTATCTGGTAAAACATGACGACAACATTGGGTTGCTGATAAAGTGCTGCACTACTGTAACTGTATATTTGCTACTCAGCTGTATATTTGCTACTAAAGCTTAGAAAAATATCTTTCTTTAACTGTATTGTCCTGCTGTGTTTACTTAGCTGCATCTAAATGTGTGTGTGTGCTGCTTTGTAAAGGCAACAGCTGCTTTTTGTCAGTGGGGACAAAAGTAGTGTGAACAGTGTTGGTTGGTGGTCTGTATTGTATCTCCTCAAATAAAAGCTGCAGCCCTGATGCAAGCTGCAGGAAAACACAAGAGTGAAAAGCCTGTTTAGGAAATAAGGTGAAGGGTGAGGAAGTGAAGGAGGTGTCTCTACACCACAGCAACATGGAGGCTGTGATGATGCATCGCTGCAATGAACTGCAGCCAACAAGGTGTTCACGTGCATGAAGCTTCCTGATTATTATTAGACTGGCTGCAGATAGCAAAGCATGTGTTGAACGTTCCAACAAAATTACCTACAACTGTCTATTTGAAGAAGTATGTGGTATTACAACCATGAAAAATCAACCAAGCTCACCTGACCTGCTGGTTTGTGGACTCACAGTTTGGTATTTGAACATGGTCGTGTTGGTTGCTTGGGGCCAGACATGAGCGTATTTGGATATAAAGGGAGTGAAGCAGCTGGGATGAGAATCAGCACTTTCAAATCAGAGGCCATGGTTCTCAAAGGGTGGAGAGCCCTCTCCAGATTGGGGAGGAGACCCTGCCCCAAGTGGAGGAGTTCAAGTGGCTCGGGGTCTTGATCACCAGTGGGGAAAGGATGGAGATCGACAGGTGGATCAGTGAAGATGGAGCTGAGCTAAAAGACAAAGCTCTCGATTTACCGGTAGATCTTCGTCCCCACCTTCACCTATGGTCACGAGCTTTGGGCAGTGACCGAAAGATCAAGATCGTAGGTACAAGTGGCTGAAATCAGCTTCCTCTGTAGGGTGGCCGGGCTCTCCTTCAGAGAGAGGGTGAGAAGCTCGGTCATCCGGGGGGAGCTCAGAGTACAGCTGCTGCTCCTCTGTGTTGAAAAGAGCCAGATGAGGTGGTTCAGGCATCTAATTAGGATGCCTCCCAAACACCTCCCTGGTGAGGTGTTCAGGACACGTCCCACTGGTAGGAGACCCCGGGGAGGACCTCGGCCTGGGAACACCTCAGGAAGAGCTGGATGAAGTGGCCAGGCAGAGGGAAGTCTGGGATTCCCTGCGTAGGCTGCTGCCCCCGCGACCCGACCCCGGATAAGCGGAAGAGGATGGGTGGATGGATGGATGGACCTCCTGTAAATCATTGGAGACCAGAGCTGTCAATCAAGCTAACCACACCCCAAATCTTTTTGAAGCCAGTATCTGTCTCATGATGAAATGATTTCAGGTGGACCCTCAGATCTCTGAGAGGAAGAGTTGACTTTAGCTAATGACATCAGAATGACTTGTGGACAAAAGTATTTTATGAATGAAAATGATCATTTTTGAATTGAAGTCAGTTGGAGCCAGTGGCCATTAGTGGTACTGCACTTCTGCATTGGCCTCATTTTCTTTCTGAGACCCTGTGGCTACATCTATGTTTGAAATAAATCTATAATTAGCCACTGGTGAACTCTCACTCTCACTCATTCAGAAATATATTCTCTTCATTTTAGGTTTTAGCTGTGTGCAGCTATCGCTAGCTAAGTTAGCTGTTTGACGTAGCTACTTGTTTCTATAAATGCTACGTAAGATGTTACAAGCTCTGTGAATTTTCAAAGGCACCAATGGAGAACATAATATAATGAATAGAGTGGGAAGAAATGTTTCTGTACCGTATTTTCTGCACTATAAGCTCCACCTAAAAGTCTTTAATTTTCTCAAAACCCGACAGTGCACCTTATAATCCGATGCACCTTATATATGGATCAATATTGGTTAATTATGGCTGCCGTAGTCAGGGGGTGTATATTGTGATTGCACTAATGTTTGATTTACCGTAGCGGTATCAGACTGGTTCTTTTACATGTTTACTGAATCAGGGAAAAGTTCCCTCCACGTTTGTGATGCACTAACTACGTGATAAAAAGTTTGAACTGTGACAAATGGAGTTGGAAATACATTTTTTTCAACAAAGGCGGCGCAAATACCGGTAAGAGCTACTGGTACGTACGGTACCATATTGTGAATGTACTAGCTTGTTTTGGAGTGCACGGAGTTGTCAGAACGTTGGTTTGTATTATATGAATAAAGTTTGACTGACTGACCTATCTTATTATCTTATTGACTGTTTTGTTGACATTCACTTTAGCGCAGCTTCATCTAGATGGATGATAACACAAGCCCAGGTACTACAGTAGTTTCTATTCCTTATAATGCGGTGCACCTCATATATGAAAACAGTTTTAAAATAGGTCATTTATTGAAGGTGCACCTTATAATCCGATGCACCTTATAGTGCGGAAAATACGGTAATTAATTCCCTCCAAGTTCTCAGGAAACATGGCTCCACCTTCACAAAGCAAGGCTATATGAAATTAGATTGTGCAACACCAATGTTTATTCCCTTTAGTTTCCCAGTAAAGATGGTCTAATACAGTGCGAGATAGTTAATACTAATTTTCTCATGTAAGATGATCACAATTAAAATTGATAGTATATTGCAACTACTCCAACACATCAAAACACTTCCTCAGGAGCTACAGAGTCGTATTGACACTCCGAGTTTTTCAGTTTTCTATTTTTCAGTTAACTATATAAAAACTTCATAAATAATCCTGTGTTGCAGTTTAGGTGGAAGTTTTGCCAGGGTCCAGCCGTGCCGGGCAGGGGGCCAGCCTCCCTCTGATGGTTTGAAAAGTCCAACACGCTGCCGCTCAGTTGGCTGATACACTCATGCCGGCCCCCTCCAAACAAATGTGGTGTTTATTTCAAGTTAATTTACCATCAAAAAGGGAGAAACAATTTATCACACTGAGAAACAGGTCAACAAATAGCATCCTATTTTTTTTTTTTTTCTTTTCACCTCAGAGGCCAAATTCGGTTCCCCTCACCCCTCCCTTTCCCAGCTTGTGGCAGTGGAGATTGCCCACCGAGAAAATAGCCTTTTCTGGACCGTGTCCAGCCAGCCCACCTCCTCTGAAATTGAACCTGCTCCCCTGTGTTACTGCAGCAAAGCTGTTTGGAGGGGATAGCGGAGGGGAGGAGGGTTGTTCAGCCACCTCAACTTCCATTAAAGACAAGCAACGCGGGGCACCCTCTGGATCCTTGATTAAGCTCTGCTTTTAGTGAATGAACAGGAGGTGGTGGGGGGAAAAAGTGGAGGTGTAAAAAGCAATATCCCAAAGGCTCAGTGGGTAATTCTCGGTCACAACTCTCTCTTTTGTACCGAGACATTTACTTCATCACCTCAATTATACTGCACCACCCTGCTCTAATCTGAGGCTTTCTCCTACACCTCACACAACATGAGCTGAACATGAATGCATTTCCATACTGATGCCCGGGGGAGTCATGGCATCACCTGGGTGTTTGCTGGTGTGTGTATGGTTGAATGAAATGAGAGGGTCACTTCCACTACAAAGCTACAGGGCTGTGTTTGCTGAGGTCTCTCCTCCAGAAGGGCGTCGAGAAATGATGTAAAAATATAAAGCGGGTATTTTTAGAGAGCGTCTGAACACAGTAGGGCCGTGTTTTCACTTTCTTGTCTGAATTTCCAATCCAAGTAACTGATGTCCATGTCTTTGTGTCTCTTCTCACCTCACAGCACAGCCGAATCCGCCGAAAATTCACGAAGGATGGTGGGCGTACAAGGAGGTGGTGCAGGGGAGCTTTGTTCCAGGTAAGCCTCCAAACAGTATGCAGCGCTTTGATGCGTGGAGGTATCCCGCAGAATACTGATTTTTCTCCCTGCATACACTTTAAACACACTGTGCTTGCTTGATCCTGAAGTTGGAGCCTATTACATATTTAAGATAACATCGGGCCACCTTGCCACTAGCAATAGTTTTTTATTTTCTCATTCTGACAAGACCTCCTCGCCCTTTCCTCACAGCTGACGCTTTTCACTGATTGATTGACAGCAGCTCACTGGTCCTTCCACCTTTTTCCATCTTGTTGTGTATCTGCGTGTCAGGCCAATTATTTTCCCAGAGATTGTGTTTTTCTGCTGAGCTGAGGTGCTTTGTGATAAAGCCTGCAGGTGGCTGTGTGAGGGAGTGTGTGTGAGGTAATGTCTATCCTTCTGAGGACTGGATGTCTACATACAGGCAGAACAATTAGAACCATTCATCCAGAGGACGTTTAGTTTGTGCTTTCATCAAGGTGGACTTCAGTTGGAGGTCGAAGGTGAGCAGTGAAATGTCGTAGGATGGAAGCAGGACAGTCAACCCTTGTGCGCCCCCGGGGGTCTCCTTGTACCCCGAAGAGGAGAGGAGTCGGGGTACGAGGAGACCCCCGGGGGCGTACAAGGGTTAAGTTCAAGGTTCGGGTGAACTTCAGTCCAACAATGAAATGAAATCTCAGCCCAACTGAAAAGATCCCAGGACCAGACATAAGGCACATATCCACTGCATGGTCCCGCCTCGCCACGCCTCGCCACACCACGCCTCGCCGCACCTCGCCACAGTTTGTGCTGCGTTTCTACTACAAAAAGTACCTGGAACCAGGTACGACTTTTTAGTAAGTCCTCTCCTGTGGTTCCAAAGAAAGTACCTGGTGAGGTCTGAGCAGGTACTAAAATCTTATTGGTCGGACTCCTCACTGAGTCACTGCATCATCACTGTGGCCCGGAAACATTTGTACCCACAAGCCGACAGTCTGCACGGTTACAGTCAGAATAACAAGTTTCTACAATGTGGGGGAAACCAGTAAATAGATCGGTTCAATCTACAATAACAGGCTTTACTGCAATGTTAAAATTTTATTTAAAAGCATCAGCTGAAAAAAACGTCAGCTCCCGGTCGGTCAAACAGCTGATGGAGGTTGTAGTGAGAGCTGATATCTCCGAAAACGTCAGAGCAAGTTTTTAACCAGGCTCTAACTTGATGAATTAACAACATATTGGAAGAAAAAAAAAGTTATTTCTCATCTCAAACAGTCTTCAAACTGTTTCTGTGACACTACAACAATTCTGAATTACTTCATCAACTTCCTCCTCCTTCACCTGACGACCGGCTACACGGAGGCGGGACTGTTTTCAGTAATGCAAACACAAGTGAGGCGAGTCGAGTCGGTACCATGTAGGCCAGTGGAAAAGCACCAATAGAGAAGCTTTCAGTGAAATCTCTTCGGTAGCTCCATGATGTGTAGTCGGACACTCTCGGTCACTTCCTCCTGCAACATCAAAAACTCTGATCACTCTCAGAGCTGGGTTATGTGAACAGCATTATCTCCAAATGATAAGAAAAAAATCCCCTTGTAAAGGACCAGGAGCAAATCTAATCTGATCTGGATATGAAATAAAAGAGTAGATGAAGCAGTGAGTCAGGAAGAGTGTGGAGCATCACAGAGAAACATGCAGCCTCCTGTAAAGCAGGGTCCTCACACAGTTTGACTCAGGCAGAGGAAGGACAGACCTGGTGGTGGCAACACAAAGACTTCTTCTACTTTTTCTGCTTCTACTCTTCAACTGTTTTTTATGCTTTTGTTAATATTTTTTTCTGCCTTTCAACTGTTCTTCGGCCAGTTTGCTTTGCTCAACTGTTTTTCCAACTATCATTTAGCTTCATAAAAATCTTCAGCGTTCACACTGGATTTTCAGTAACAGTCATTTCTTTGGCTTCTCCAGCTACTTCTACAATCTTTCACCTTCAGACACCATCCAAACTTTTTACTCTTAATTCATATGTTTAAAACTTTTTACACCTTTTGAATTATTGTGGGTTTTTTCACCACATTTTCTGAGTTTATAATGAGTGTTTATTACACAGAACTATAACATCACAGCTGTTTCTCTTCAGCAATTCTTGGCAATTTTTCTTCAGTTTTCAGTCTTCATTGCATTTTCTTCAGGAAACATATTTTCTAGTTTTCACTGAAGCTCTTTCCACTGAAATTTGAAGATGTATTTTATTGTTAGTTGGACGATGCTAGTATGTAAAACCTTTGAATGACACCTGTAGCAGACAAACCAGCAGCTCAGTTTAAGAGCAGAGGCCACGAGCCAGGAGCAGACAGTGAGGTGATCAGGTCAGGGTGGGAGACGGGTGTGTACATATGTGTTGAGTTACAAGTTATGTTGTGTCACTTACTGAAGGAGAAAACTGCTCCTCTTCAGGCAGCAGGACACAGCTCCTCCATAGATAATGATCTGCCTCTGCTGCTTTGTACACAGTAGTTTTACTCAAAGTGGATTCATCCTTCATTTTATAGAAAATCTCCCAAAATCCAAACTGGGGTTTAGGGATGGAGAAATAAGCAAGTGAGTGTAAACTCTTACACATCTTAATTACTGCAAGTTCACCACTGCCAAGTCATGCACACTCACTAAAACACACACCGAGGAGCAACTGGAGGTGATGCAGAATATTATTACCTCCACCAAGGAGGTTATGTTTTTGCCGGGGTTTGTCTGTCTGTTGGTTTTCAAAATAACTCTAAAAGTTACAGACGGATTTTGATGACATTTTCAGGGATTGTCCAGATGGGGATCAGGAACAAATGATTAGATTTTGGAAGTGATCCGGATCACCGTCTGGATCCAGGAATTGTTTGAAGGATTCTTTAACATTGGGAGATAGGACCATATGCAACATTTATGCAGATGACTTCACCAAAAATGGTCAAGACACTAACATGGTCTACAATATATCAAAGATTGATCCGGATAAAGGAATAATTTCAGATAATATGATCTAGAATATGAAAAAATCCATCTTTGAAACTTGCATCATAAAAAAACAAATGAAGCTAGAAACATGCAACAGACATCTTTAAACAGCCACGACGCTGCGGAGCTAATATTGATATAAATAAACACAAGACTAATACTAGTAATATCTTTGGTGGAAGTCACAATATGGAAGGACAT
>OOFC01031244.1:0-15677 GCA_900323345.1 Pseudochromis fuscus | reverse complement strand
AGCAAGCTGGTTTCGGAGAGGATTAAGATGACCTGTGACAGAAAATATATTATGAAGGTGAAGCCAAATCCTTATTTGTTGCTATCTGACATCACTTTTATTGTGATCTACAGTGGTATTGTGAATTTTACTGCCTGGTGCATATTCTGTGTGTGCGCTACAGCTTGCTGTGTTATCAGGCTGGAGGCATAGATGGAAGGGAGGATTGGGATAAAAACAGGGAGGGTGGACAGGAAGAGATGGGATTTATGCTAACATGCTGGTAGGAAGGAAAGGGATTTATGTGGTCCTTTGTGAAGACCGATGCCATTACACGAGACCCCACCTCGACAGCCGCCTTCCTCCTTGTCTTTTCGTTGCTGTACCCCTATTCTCTCTCCTCTTTCTATTTACCTTTGTCTCTGGCTCTGACTACTCTGTAATCCCCAGGGACATGCTTTTCATTTATTCTAGGCCTACACCTTCTTCACTCCTATCTCTCTCGTGTCTTTAAGACTCCCTTTTTCTTTTTTTTACGCGCTCTACTCAGAATCAATACTCTGTGCTGGTCCGTGTGTGAATGTGTGCTTGACTCTATCTTCTTTTCAATCTGCTATACATTATCATCCATATAAGTACATTTAAATATACATATAGAACACCCCCCCTGCCCCTTTTTACCCCACCACTGCTGAGATGCTGTCAGTTTTTCCGGCCTATACTTCATTATTACGGCTCCCACTTGTGCAGTCAGTCATTACTCTGCCTTTTACCACACACCAAAGGACATCCAAGGCTACACACATAAACAACAACCTAATAAGCTGGCTGGCTTTTCCTTGCTAACTGTGTCAAATACACTGCTGGGGGTGAACCAGATCAGTGGTTTGAATTTTTCTGTGAAAATAAAACATATGACAGCAAGAGGTTCAATTTTAGATTCATTAACAAAAATGAGAAAATGTATCCCATTCTTATGTCTTTGTGGTGAATATGAAGAAGCTTGATTAGCTTCCAGGTACAACATAGTTCCACATAAATGAATGAAGAAATGATTTTTTTACCTCTGCTAAGGTAGGGGCGGCACGGTGGTGCAGTGGTTAGTTAATGGTTTGAATCTCGGCTCAGGCTTTTCTGTGTGGTGTGCATGTCCTTTCTGTGCAGGGTGGGTTTTCTCCGGGTACTCCGACTTCCTCCCACAGTCCAAAGACCTGCTTGTTAGGTGAATTGATCAAACTACATTGACCGTAGGTGTGAGTGAGAGTGTGAATGGTTGTTAGTGTTTGTGTTAGCCCTGCGATAGGTTGGCAACCTGTCCAGGGTGTACCCCACCTCCTGCCCGATGACAGCTGGGATAGGCTCCAGCAGACCCCTGTGACCCAAGTGTGGAGAAGCAGGTATAGAAGATGACTGACTGACCTCTGCTAAGGAGGATGTATCTTGACGTGCATTTCTTGGACTATCCGTCCATCTGTTTGCAAAATTATGGAAAAAACTACAGAACAATTGAAAGGACTTTGTTTGTTAGTTTGATAGTTTATTACCTACGGAGCAAATTGTTATATTTTGGCGTTGATCAGAAGATGGAGTCCTGTCCATATGTTAGAGTGGGCAAATATTTTATCCAGACAGTGTTAGGCTAAATTATGGCATCGATACATCTGGATGTCGATTGCACTCCCTGATTGCTTTATAGTTACATTTTGGTTGCTTTGGTACTGGTTGATTAATTTAATGTTTAGTATTTTTTTTTATTTACTTATTTATTAAGCTATGTATGTATGTATGTATGTATGTATTTCCTTTTGGACCAAACTACACTAGTTGTTTCCATCTCCTGGCTGTATACCTCCATATTTTGTGCAGCATATTATTGATCCTCTCCTCTGACTCCAGCAAGCTTCAATTTTAAGTCAAATATGATTCATTGACTGTACATCCATACAGTGTCACCTCCCAACCTATATTTTCAGCTAAGCTAAGGGTCAGTGAGGTACCCGGCTCGCATGAAAGAAAATGAAACAGTAGTAGTCACTCGCTCTGCTCGTCAGAAGAAAGTCGCTCCGACACAAACTCCACCACACACACACACTCACACACATACACAGGCAAGGTTATTCTCACACACACACACACATGCACACTTTCTTGCCATTTGTCAGCCCCCCTCTCTATATATTTCATCATGGCGAGGCAAGGCATTGCTAACACGCCAAGCGAGTGCTTTCTCTTGTTCAGTGGCTCTCGCTGTCAAGGAGAGGGATTTTTTTGCTTCTCCCCGTGACAGACCCAAGTGCTTCAATTTTCCCCTTGCTTGGAGAAAGTGACTGCACAAAACCTTTGGAGTCCACAGGCTATCAGGAGACTGCAACACAGAGCCCGAGTCAGGTCTGGAAAAAGAGCTGGGCTGGAAGGTGGATCACGGGGTGGTAAAAATGGAGGAAAACCTCTGAGCCAGTCCAGGCAGGCAGCTGAAGAGTGCTGCACTCTTCACATGTGATGTACTTTATTCACCACAAGACATGTCCAACACGCCCTCATGTAAAGGGGGACTAATTAAGCTGTCAGAGCTCATTTACTCTTCTTAAAGCAAACTCCTCAGATTGTAAACTTTGCAGCTCAGCTGCTGGAGCATCCACCTGTAAGCATATCTTTAGGTAGATTCAGTCCTTGGTTTAATATTGTAAATCTTTTTGATGTTATCCAGTGGAATTTACCGCTAAGCCATAACCAAATTCATCCAACTTAAGTTCTTAATGTGTCAGATTTCATCAGTAAATGTACACTCTGTATTATAGAAATTATCATATATTCTGTACCAAAATGTGGAAACGTCACTATGAGTTTAGCAAAGGACTTTTCAACTAAGGCTTTGTCAACTGTTAAATACACAGGTGGGTAACGTGATATAGCTTAGAGTCTTAAAAGAAGCTCTTACATAGGATCGGACCAGATTTACAGCCTTGATCCACTCAGTCAGCCTCAAAGAAGAGGCACCACCAAAGGCTTACTAATCAAATCCCCCACACCCTCTCATGCCTTCTGTTACAAGTTGCTCTTAAACACACCACTGAGACTCCGACCTGTGACCAGCAGCATCAAAACCTTCCCTCCTCAAGGTTAAATTAAAATTAGACTGGAAAATTAGTTTGAAGTTGGTGCTCAGGAAATACTCTGGACTTGAAGTGAAATTTTGAATTCCTGCACTTCATTGGTTTGTTACGTTTCTTTACAACTTTGTGTTTCACCATACATTTTCCACATGTTACATCTGTCAGTGTGTGCAGTTTCTGTATGTTGTGGCTCTAATTAGGATCACTTACTATTTTCATTGGATTTTTTGCATCAAATATCAAATATAATGGCTAATGGACATTGACTGCTTGATTTACTGCGACCAGTTGAGAGTAGCAGCAGAAATAATGCTGCCTCCCTTTTCTTTGAGACAAATGGTGACGTTGAATGTCTTTTCTCTCTCCAGCAAAGAAGACATGTGCAACCACAGACTTTGCCTGTAAGAATGGACAGTGCGTCCCCGCCAGGTGGCGCTGCGATGGAGAACCCGAGTGTGCAGACGGTTCAGACGAGGCTGACGCAATCTGCAGTAAGTAGCAGCACAGACACGGAGACTGACGGAAGGACAAACACGACCGTGCATGTAGACAAACTGTCACAAGAGCAACCACATGAACACAGACTGAGAGTAGATGCACACACATACACACTCACACACACAGATTCATTTGACGTGTGTGTGTGCGTGTGTGCATGTGTTTAATGAAAGGAAAAGGTAGGATTTTTTTTAAAATGCTTATACAACAGCATGGTGTCATTGTTTTAGTCTTTTTCACAGTCATTAGTTTGTGTACAGAGTAGCTGACCTCCACACTCACACACTCACACATACACATACACACACACTCCTTTAGCATAGAGCACTCCCAAGGTCGCCCATTCTCAGTATGTCACATTTTGCTGCGCTCCAGCCTCCATGCCACCCTTCTATTTCTTGCACGTTGCCTCAGAAAATTGCTTCTAGTTACTTTTTTTTTTGTTGTTGGCCACACCGCCGGGCGCAGGGCTGCTCTACACAGTTGGATCAAGGCCATGGAGGACAGAAGGGTGGTCAGAGATGTCTCCTTCTTTCACATTAGCTCCACAGAGCGAGCGCTGTGTCAAGTGAAAAGTGAGAATTAGCAATAATTACTGAACCTTGAATTCATCTCGTTCCCATTAAGGAGCTCATGACACAGGAAAAATGTTTCTGTAAATGACGTATTCGGTGCGTAGTAAAAGTATTCTGTGGGAGTACATGTATTATCTGTTAAGCACTGATAGAGAATTGCCCGTTTATAACCAATCAGAGAGTGCTGCTCCATTTGGCGCATTTCCAATGAGAAATAAATTACAGTGAAATAACAATAAAATAAAATGATTTTGGTAACAATAGGAACACTAACTACCATTTACAGTTTTACAGTGTATTGAACCTAAAAGAGTAATTTCACATATACTTACATAACATGTAAGAGAGATCATGTAACATGTATCTATGTAAATACATCAGTGCAGGTGAAAGCTCTAATTCACGATGATTTAATTGAAACTGATAAAAAAATACAGAATCTAATACTAACGAGTCATCAGTTATTTATTTATTTTTTTTACATTTATCTTAATTTAACCCTTATTTGACCAGAAAAGTAAAACTCCTGAGTCTCCTAGCCATGATGTAGCTCAAATCAGTAAAAGTTTCACAATGAAAACAGACAATTTACTTTAACAGTTATAAGCAAATATATGAAACATATGGACATTTGAAAATACATGGCTTCCTAAGTAAAGCATGTTGAGTGATGTCTGTCAGGCTGGGGTAATAAAGGTCAGCCATCTGTAGCTGGTGTGTCTTACAGGTGCTTTAACATTTCCTTGAATTCTTTTAGAGAGGCCAGCGCCATAAGATTTGCAGTTAGTTCCAGGAGGTTGGCGCTGCATGTCTAAATGCCCTTTTTGCCAGTTTAGCTCAGGCTTTAGGGATGGTTGAAAGTTGCTGAGAACAAAGGCTGTAACTTCCTGAGTTTTTCTGATGAATATAGTCCTATAGACATGGTGAGAGTAGTCCAGGAACAGCTCTGTAAACAATGGGGTGAGCCAGTGGAGGACTCTATGAGAAGTCATAGCAGTCCATCCAACCAGAGCGTACAGTGTGCAGTGATGAGTAAGAGATTTGAGATTGGTAATAAACCTCCTTGCTCCTTGGTTCACAGTGTCCACTGGACACTGTCCAGTGTGTGTAGACTGTGCAAGGATGCATACATCACCACTATATCATTAAGTGCTGACATAGTAGTGGCAGCAACAAGTCTTGTTTTGGCCTCAAGAGAAATTCAGCCTTGATTCGAAAGTGAAGACTGAATTTCAACTGCAGGTTTCCACTAGCTGCTGAATGTGAGGTGTGAAGAATGATAATATATTACATTGCGTCACTGGTACCACCTTGAAACGTAGGGAAGGGAGAAAGGTTCTGTATTGTAAATATCATCAGCCTGGTTTGACCTGCATTCAGTGCAAGTTTATATCATAAATATTACACTGTAATGTGTTCAAAGCTCGCTGCAACTGTCATTTTATAGTGTTTTACTGTTGGACACAAGATGCTATCTGTCTCACAGTAAAGGTAATTTATTAGTGCTAAGTAGTGGTTTCAGTTTCCCACATCACCCTTATGTAGGTTACATTTTGGACCATTGTTTGTGTAAGTATGAATGGGAGTTTCCCCTGGTGAAGGTTGTGAGAGATGAAGAATCATCTTGTTGGTGCTTCATGTACTGTATTTATTATTGATCTGGGTCAGAGCTGCACCACATGAAATGTACAAGTCTGACAAAGCTGGGGACAGACTCTTCGGCCTGTTGCACTCGTCACCCTGCATATCTGAAATACTCAAAGAGTCATCGTTCTCCCCAAGGATAGACATACACGACAGGAAGTCAAAGTCTTACCTAAGGTGGTAAACTATGCTTGGACACTTGACATACAGAGAAACCTACAAGAGCAACCTAAGACCTAACCTTCACACAGACCATATGTAGAGTTTGACCTCTGAAGATGTTAGTATAACAGAAAATCATATCATCAGTTTGCTTCAAAGTAGTGATGTCAATATGCCACAGATCATACTCGTACATACATTACACATCATGAACTAAAATCTAATGTGAAGGTAGAGACAAATGTAAAAACAGCCTTGTAGTTAGTTTAGTTTTTTAGAGATTCGCAGGTGACTGATCTTCAGAGTGGTTGGTATTGTGTGTGTGTGTGTGTGTGTGTGTGTGTGTGGATGTTATGTACAGTATTTGTGTGTTTTTGGGTGCATTTGGTGGAAAGAGAGACAGAAACACAAGAGAGGGAAGAAAATACTGTAGAATCTGTGTAGGTGTTAAACAGTGTTTCAGGACTGACATCAGAAGTTTTAAATGCTTTTCTTTTATATCTACTGGCTTTTAGAACCAAATCACAGAGATTAAATAACTTCTATGAAACAAGAGGCTTTTAAGAATCTACATAATGGCTTTGCATGTCATGAACTTATGAACTTTTTTTCTTTCCTTAAAGCTTCAGGTTAATGGTAAGGAACAGTTTACAGGTGATATCTGAATGACTAAAGAGCCTCAGTGTGTTGGAGGTTTTCAATATGTTACTCAATAACTGGCTGACAAAGAATTTTATAAAGTACAAGATTCATATAAAGGTTTGGGTGGGAAGACTAAAAGAGGATTAGATGCAACAAAAAAGCAAAACAAGTTGCCTGGCAGCACAAAAGTGGCATTTGCAGCACAGCAGTGAAACATAAAGCAACGTTTTGTAGCACAACCAGAGTTGTACAATAATGAGATTCTGTGCATTGTTGGTATATGATACATCTTTATTTATTCTTTTTTCTAACTGAGAGACTGTGCATAGAAAGTAACAAAGCAAGTGTGATGTCACCCACTGGTTTGTGGACTCGGCATTTGAATGTCGCCATGTTGGTTGTTTGGAGCCAGAAGTGATGATGCAGGTCTAACCTTTGACCCCTATATCACTGCCCGATGTGTATGAGACTCAACTGTAGCGGTAGTCTCATTGGAGACCAGGCTTGTCGATCCAGCTAACCACACCCCTAAATCTTCCTCTTATTGAAGCCTAATATCTACTTAATTATGTTTTCTTTTCAGATGGTCCACCAGATCACCGATAACAAGAGTTTACTTTTGCTACTGACACAGAATCACTCGTGAAAAAAAATGTCATGATTGAACAAGATGATTTTTAAATTTAAGTCAATCAGAGCCAGTTTTTTACAGCTAGCCTCCAGTGGCCGTCGGGTGTATTGCAACTTTTTTTGCACTTCCTCATTGGTCTCATGTTTGAGTCCCATTCGTCCATTTTTATATACAGTCCATGGTTTTTTTGACAGAGTGCTGTAGATTTTTTAATCAGGGCCCAACTATAATCAGTATATCCCACTGATCTGAGAAGATTTACGTATTGATCTTACACATCAACAGCGTTTCCTTCAAAGGAAAGTCCCAGAACTACTAAAAGTCAAGTCTCTACACTTCTGTCTTATCACAAAACTTTCCATATGGCTGTTACTATATGCCAGACCCTGTTTGCAATTTTTATTAAGATGATTTTCAAAGAGGTGATCAAAGGGCCCTTTGAAGATTCTCAAAGTAATAAGTCTGATTGGGATATGCCAAGGACGTGTGTGTGTGTGTGTGCGTGTTTGCGTGTGCATGCATGCACAGGCCTAGAAATGGTCGAAGTGGGTGTGTGCGAAGCTTGAGTCAATGCTTGCATTTAGTATTCATCACAAGGTGAATCTGTAAGTCATTTCATCAGATTACTGGACTTGTGGTTAAGTCTCATTATATCTAATCAAGGTCAGACACTGTGAGAGCTTCTCTAACTTCTCAGCCACATTGATCCTCACAGCCCTGTCAGCGCAAGTGTGTGTGGGAATGCAACAGAGTGTGTGTGTGTGTGTGTGTGTGTGTGTGTATGTGTGTTATTTTTCCATCTGTGTGCATTCTTATGAACATCAGAAGACAGTACTAATGGACATGTGCGTCCATTAGGTTGAACTGAAAAATTAAAAGTATTTAAAAGAACATATATTGTGTGTGTGTGTATATATATATATATATGTATAAATAGTCATAGAAATACTATAAATCTATAAATATGATGTAATATGCAAAATAAATGTGCTTTGACAAATCCGGTGAATAAAATTCCCCAAAATGATCCAAACGATGATTAAAATCAATATTGCCATTAACAGAAATAAAAGAGAGCTAGTTCAATAGAAAAGTCAGTATAAATGAAAAGAAAATCCAACATTAAGTTTGTGCTTCTGAACAGCTTCACTGGCCTTTGGCAAACCTTCAAGTTTCTTCTTCTTTGGTGTTTTGATGATGGTGTTTTGTTTTGTTTTGTTCTTACAAAAAGATACACAAAAAATATTCATGAAAATACAAAAAAAAATCATACAACTGTTATTTATAAAAGACATTAAATGCAAATATAACGTAAATATACTTCTAAAATTGTATGCAATCAGTGACAATTAACAGGAAAATGAAACCTTGTTTCTGTAATATATATGTATCTTAAATATTTAAAAATATTATCACAACAAAAAAATGTGTTCATGTATTCATATTGTTTTTGCATGTGCAAATGTGTGTCATTAAAAATTTAAAAGCCAACAATTAAACAAGATCTCATGCAAAGATAAAGCTAGTACCTTTATTTCAATTATGGAAAATTACTTTATTATTATGAATTAAATGGGAAATGGAGTGTATTTATATAAGGCTTTTTCACCTTAACCTAGGTTTCCAAAGTGTTTTACAAGTTATTTTATGATCACTCACCCATTCACACACACACACTGTCACACCAACAGCTGCAGACCTACCATGCGAGGTGCGAGCCACTATCAGGAGCATCCACTCTGTTACCTGCACCACAGCCATCCCACCTGAATCTTCATAATTTAATCTGGTATAGTAATGTAGTAGTGTTGGTGCCCCAGCTGCTGGAAAATAAGTCTCTGTAATGTTTTTTAGTGTGATCATATTATATCACACAGCTGAAGGTGTCACATTATTTGTCCTCTTTTGCTGAGATCAGATTTTATTTGCTCTTTATTGTCACCTTTCTTCAACTAAACATCCCACTTGCCTTTGTCCTATCTACCATATCATCTCTCAACCACTCCACAGTCTTCTATCACATTTTCTCCTGTGTCCTCATGGTGTCTCCTGTGCTGTACGTCCTCCACTCTCTGATCTGAGTTCAGTTTAAGTAATGCCTTTGATAGAATTGATTGCCCAGGAAGGGAATCGATAGGCTGATCCCCGAGACTTCTGGTCGACTGCTGATTAACTATGGACCTCCGATGACGCCTCTGAAACCGCATACACACACACACACACACACACACACACACACACACTCAGGCCCCTCTGTAGCTGTCTGTAATTACACATCTGAAAATGAATCTGAGCCTGGAGGGGATTCTGGAGATGCCCAATCAGACAAGTGGTGGTTGAGGCATGAAAAGCGTGTGCATGTCTGCACACAGTGTTCTCCAGTGATCGTAAGTGCAGACGTCATCGCCGAACAGTCGCTGCAACAGCGTCATTATTAGTCATAGATGTACCATATAGAGCAGGTTGTAGTAGATTAAAGAAATAAACAAGTCAACAGCTAGAGTGGGTGTGGTTTACCTGTGATCATTTATCATCATCTCAAAAAGGTCTGAATGTGACCTTTTAACAAAATCCCCCATTTAATTTGTCACTGTCTTTAATAATGTACCGTATTTTCCGCACTATAAGGCGCATCGGATTATAAGGCGCACCTTCAATGAATGGTCTATTTGAAAACTGTTTTCATATATAAGGCGCACCACATTATAAGTTGCATAGAATAGAAACTACTGTAGTGGCTGGGGTTGTGTTATCATCCATCTAGATGAAGCTGTGCTAAAGGGAATGTCAACAAAACAGTCAGATAAGTCAGTCAGTCAAACTTTATTAATAGAAAACAAACCAACGTTCTGACAACTGTTCACTCCCAAAACAAGCTAGTGCATTCACAATACTGTACCGTACGTACCAGTAGCTCTTACTGGTATTTGCGCCGCCTTCATTGAAAACAATGCATTTCCAACTCCATTTGTCACAGTTCAAAGTTACATGAACAGCTGTTGTATTTTTTCCTCCGAGGTAACATCAGTGACATAGTGTTATCTTTTACCAACAGCAAGGTACAACAGGTAGTGCAACTTTTTATCACGTAGTTAGTGCATCACAAACGTGGAGGGAAACTTTTCCCTGATTCAGTAAACACGTAAAAGAAACAGATACTGCTACGGTAAATCAAATGTTAGTGTAATCACAATATACACCCCCTGACTATGGTAATATTGATCCATATAAAAGGTGCATCGGATTATAAGGCGCACTGTTGGTTTTTGAGAAAATTAAAGGCTTTTAGGTGCACCTTGTAGTGCAGAAAATACGGTACGTTGCTTTAAGTTGCTATCATCCTTTTTTAGTGCAGGAACTGGCTTCATTAAGTTTTAAATCTTTGAATAATTTGCAGTCA
This sequence comes from Pseudochromis fuscus, assembly GCA_900323345.1. NCBI lineage: Eukaryota > Metazoa > Chordata > Actinopteri > Pseudochromidae > Pseudochromis > Pseudochromis fuscus. The sequence goes on along the minus strand of OOFC01031244.1, from coordinate 5,033 downwards.
CACACATGGAAAACAAAAGATAGAAAAAGTGTTTCATTTTGGTGTTTTTGCATCCTTTGAAGTATAAACATGTTGATTCACATGATAATTAAACAAATATATACTTTGTTGTTCACAAAATGCAAAGTAAAATAAAATTCATTATAATATCTTAAGTACCCTCATTGTTGTTGTTTCACCACCATTTTAACTATCACTAATCCTGCAAATTCTACCTGCATTAAACATGGTTATTTGTCCCAGTCAGGTCATCTGTATTTTACATAACATTTGATTTTTCATGCTGTTGGAAGTCCCTGTCCATAATTCCTCTGCTAGACATCAAAGCTCTGATTCTCTGACATCTAGACATTACAAACTCAGCGTACGTTCACTCCGAGTGGCATCAGCAAGATCCCGCAGTTTAACAATCAGTGCTGATTAGAGGGAGCGGCACAGACTCTCAAGTATTATTTAAGCCCCGTCTTTATGTGTGCACTGCACATTTTTATTTGCTCTGCTGGTGCATATCTATATGGCAGGGATAAAAAATGAGACTTTCTCTCCATCCGAGTGTCCCTGTGTAGATAAAGGTTATTGAACACGAGACACTCAGCCGCCCTCATTCAACCACAGATTGGAACAACATGTAACGCCCTCTTTACAGTCCCCCTCCAGCTCCAAGTGATGCTTGAAACTTTTGTATGGAGTGCAAAAACTGTTTGAAAGTGCTTGAGCTTGGTATTATTTGGAGGATGTGGAGGATATTTTATATTCATAACAGAAAAGTCTTGTAAGTAATCTAATCTAAGTCTACTCAGGCACATTTCCTACTCAGAGGCACGCTGATAAAAGCTCTACTGAAAAGCCTCTAAACTCATTGTGAAACATAATGGGAGGAAATTAGACAAACACAAATGAGAAATTTGATAACTTCAGAAGCCAAGTAATCTCAAGCCATCATTCACGGTAGAGCAGCATAGTGAGAGAAAACCAAGAAAACAACACTCTCGCTATTCCCTTTGGCATCGCTGTTTTGATATCAAAGCAGTTATGTTTTAATTTACTTGAAAGAAAATAAAAAGGATTTTGAAACATTTGGTTCTTTGATATGAGGAATGGTGATTTTTTTTTTCCCAATGACTAAAATGTTTTGCTTCAAACTAATTCTCCTTTAGTAGTATAAGACAGAGTCAAATTTGTCATTAAATGGTATAAATAATGTATTACACCAGAATAAATCCTGATGTGTTTAGTACTTTTTATTGATCACCTCATTAGTCTTTTTTTTTTTTTTTTAACAACTTACCCTGTACCCCACAGCTTCAACAGCGCAGTGATTTAAAGCGTACTTATTTCATTCTGTCTGATGAAACCCATTCATCTAAAGACACAAACTGTCAAAGCAGAGTCTCTCAGCACAGCAGGACTCCTCTCACACTTTTAGTAGCAGTGATTTATCGAGCTCATATCCAGCCACTACCGACTTCTTCAATTTCTTTTTCATAAGGTAATCACAGCACTATTGAAGAGAAAAACTTTAGCAGAGATATTGAAAGTGGACAGCGAGGTAGCTGGAGGACAGCTGCTTTTATTTTCCCAGCTACCGCTTTGGTCTAAAAAGGCAGTGGAGCTTCTTTATTGCTCCTGGCTGCTGACAATATAACGAACCGCCGTCTGATGTTAAACAGTTCGGTATTGCTCCGCGTGACAGTCTGCTGTGAAGCCAGCTGTGCTTTGGTGACAGCTGAAACTTGAACTTGCATCCCTCCCTCTCCCTCTGCCTCCCTGCTGTCATCAGTCCCACCTGCTCCTGTGTGGTGAGGTAGGTTTGGCCTTGTCTGTCTGTGTGTGCTGAGACAACAGGCCCGGTCAGCGTGTTACAGCACGGCGGCGGGAGGTTGTGCTAGTTGATTATTTTGGAATATGAGCGGAAAGGATCCAGTGAGTTGCATTGTCGGACGGCTTCAATTTCATGCTTGAGGCAGCGGCAGTGCCAGCTGTAATTTCCCAGGTGGCCTCTCTCTCCCTCTCTCTCCCGGTCTTCCTTGCTCTTTCAGCTTCAGGTAGAAAGCCAGTGACCCTGTCATTAAAAGACACTCTAATAATATATATATACACACATTTAAGAGTTGAACAAAAAAAAACCACGAGCTCTTCTATAGTTATAAAGGTTGTGCATGAGTTCTGAGGTCGTCCATCCCCTTCAATAGACAGAGAAGTCTAATGTGTCTGTAGTCTTTTGCTATGTGTCCCTTTATTGGACGGCCTGTGTTGCCCTGAGCTGAATTTCATTCACTGGACACACACACACACACACACACACACACACACACACACACACACACACACGCCATCCTCCCTCAGATGAGTCATTCATTTTCTCTTTGCCCATTACCTAGTTTGGCGTGATCAAAGGACCCACACCAGTTTCGGTGGTCACTGCAATCAGTGGGTGAATGTGAAATCATGAGGTAGAGGAAAAATTTGGTTTGAAGTCAGGTTTGTGAGTGTACTGGCTCAGCCACCAAGAGTCACGTCAAATCAGGGCGACAGAGCCAACATCAAAATCGAGGCTCTGTACCGGTTCTTTGATCTATTGACTGAGCATTGCTGTGACTACCTGTACATAAGAATTTCTCCGGCTATATATATTTATTTCATATGGTAAATTAGAGTAGTTTTGAATTACACTCTGTGATAACTTGATACCTACTCATCACTTCAGGTTCTTGGTACCTGAATGCATCATGTCTGTGTGTAGTTCGTGGTATTTACATGGGCAACAAGTCCCTTTAAACTACAAAATAAAATAAGCTTTCTTTCTGTTTCTTTCTGTCCTTCTTGTAATTCTCAGCCTCTCTCGGGTCTACATTGTTCTGCTTAACTTGCTGTATCTCATGGCATCTCATTAACCACAAATGTCTTTAGCTTGATTTATATCAGTAATAAGTTAAAATGTATTGATCCCTTAAGGGAAGCATAGAATAGCTGCTTACCCCACAACGTACACAACCCAAGAAACAAAGACAAAAAGGAAATACTGTGGACATTAAAAAACACATTGCATTTTAACTGCCACAATCTGCAATAATGATGCCTTGAGAGCTAAAAACTAAAAAAGTTTAGACAACAGTTGTATATCAGAGCCTGTGGGTGGCTGTTATCAATGTAACTCACAAAAGTTACACAGAGAAAATCTCCTAGTTTCAGTGCAACATTTAATGAACCAGCTCCCTGCTACTAAAGATTTTTAAGGCTTAGGAAATAGTGAGGACATTTATAACAGAATATAACCTTTATCTTGACAAGTAAACAGCTAATTTTATAGCTTATAACAGTCTTTTATGGCTGAAATATCCATCTCGTATTTTATTTAATAGTCCCCATTTAAATCTGCATTTTCTGTAATGAGTTAACATTTGTGCGTCAGCTTTGCGGTTGTGTGAATTTTAATCAGCTGTTTACAGCAAACGTGCGTCCTTGTTTACACTGTATGTGGCAGTCAAACAGAGAAAACCACCTACGCAGCAGCCACCACCATGTGATTTTATTTGTCAATCCCATTCTTCCGTTCAATTAGTGACCCTTTGCTCTTGGCTGGTTACCATTGATTGGTGGTCAATATGTTTTTGCTCTCAGAGGGCGTCTTGTGGAGCTGGAGCAGCCTGATGGGACTGTTTCTGCTGCTGTTTGGTGGTCATGTTTGTAAAGAGCCATGCATAATCACAATTGTTTTTATCTCATTATTTCCTTCTTCGTTTATTCAGACTGGGCTAAAATTTTAAATTTAAGCTTTACTGACACTTAATGTTTCTTAAAGAAATCATAAAGTCTACATTGGATTACAGATATGTCAACCAACACTGATCAGCTATTGTAAAAAAGACTGTTACATCAACAGTTAGCAACAATAAGAAGGGAACAGGTGGTCATAAGAGCAGGAACAGTGAGTACGAACATAATCATTTTTCTCAAAGAAGAAATTCAACTTATCAGAGCAGGTATTACATATTTATTTCAGAATTTAATCATAAATCTTCCCCAATATTTCTCTCAGTATATCCACGATACCAAAGTCCTCTCATACCTACAGCAGGTTAAATGTTATTAACCCAAGTTTGATATGTCAAGATGCCCATGAGTTGAATAACAGTCAGTGGCAAGAATTCAGATATTAAATCATGTGTGTGCTGAAGAGCAGTGTTTCCACAACAAAGCACACTGCCAGTAATCTTGTAATCCACCTGAAATAAAGACATTTTAGGTCTTTAGATCACTGGTTGTATTGTTCACTCACTCAACAGTGTTAGCCCCCCCCCCAAAAAAATATAAAAAATATATTTACTAAACACATTTACTTCCTCATGTGACTTTTTTCATCTTGCCCACCAGCAGTTTCAACCAATCGTATCATTACATCCACCTGTAAATCAGTCTGCTGTTTGTGGCCCAGTTCAGAGTACCACCAGAAAACATTAACACTGAGTAGTAGCAGCCATAGCAGTAATCAGTAGTTTATTTTAATTTGTACATAGTACTGACCAACAGTTGTTAATATGTAGTACTGGTAACTCTGTACTAAGGTTTTCCACTAGTGTTATCTCCCTGGCTTTGGTGTGTCGTTGTGTTTCAGTTGTCCACATTGCTCCAGACCTTTTGTCCCCCCTACATATCCTGTTTTTGCTGGAAATACAACACGATACAGTTAGAAGTTAGATGCTCTCGATGTGCTGTTTTAGGTCCACTGCATGTCCAAAATAAAACCATTGATGTTGTTAGATAAATACCAGCATGGTAAAATACACAGCAACTTCCTGTGTAGAAAATTGTCTAAATTGCTGGAAACAGACAGCAGTTTGCATCTGATAAATACAGTAATAAAGTGTGATTCATGCAGATGTTCTATACAGATGATCCTCACAAAGAGTTGTTGTTCTCAAACAGTCTCTGCAGGGATCCATTTGCACGTTTTGCTGTGACTCAAATTTGCAGGAAATGATTTTGCCAGAGTGAATTACAATTGTTGTTTTTGATATCAACTAAACTACGCC
>OOFC01031242.1:2160-13155 GCA_900323345.1 Pseudochromis fuscus | reverse complement strand
GTGTGTGTGTGTGTTTTTGTGTGTGTGTGTGTGTGTGTGTGTGTGTCTGTGTGTGTGTCTTTGTGTTTGTGTGTGTTTGTGTGTGTCTGTGTGTGTGTGTGTGTGTCTGTGTGTGTGTGTGTGTGTGTGTGTGTGTGTGTGTGTGTGTGTGTGTGTGTGTGTGTGTGTGTGTGTCTGTGTGTGTTTCTGTGTTTCTGTCTGTGTGTGTGTGTGTGTTTCTGTGTTTCTGTCTGTGTGTGTGTGTGTGTGTTTCTGTGTTTTTGTGTGTGTGTGTGTGTGTGTGTGTGTGTGTGTGTGTGTCTGTCTGTCTGTGTCTCTGTCTCTGTCTGTGTGTGTGTGTCTCTGTGTCTTGGTGTGTCTGTGTGTGTGTGTTTGTGTGTCTGTCTGTGTGTGTGTTTGTGTGTCTGTCTGTGTGTCTCTGTGTGTATCCATCAACTGTTAAAGTTTATCAGCTTCTTTACAAGTTACAGGGTTACAGTGGATGTAATCAGAAGGTAAAATAATAGATGAATAATAATAATAGTAAACAGATAAACTGGTTTCCATAATCTGGTGGAAACAGCTGCTCGGTCAGATTTCTTCTGGAGAACACTGGATGTTGTGAGCTGTGTACAAGTATGTCAAACCTTCAGATTGGGGACTGTATCCCTGTGATAGTGATGAATGTTGTCTGGGTGTTAAAGATACTGATGCTACTTATTGATCCGATTCTCCACAATTTGGTGCAAATCCTCACATGAAAATATGTGAATTTTGAAGTTATTTTGTTGCACAAGTAGCAAACAGATAGTTTGTTGGATCTTTGTGTGTTTGCAGCTGCTACAGATGTCTGGTGGAGATGCACCTTTAATGCTGCTACACAGTCAGAAGCTAAACTGAATCAATATTACAAATAAGGACCGTCCTGGAGTTTCTCCAGACCCAACAGAAATGAACAGAAATATGTAAAACTGGTGCAAACTGTGCCCTGAGTTAATAACAGCACGCTGAGTTTATAACAGCCCTGAGGGTTTGACAGTCAAGACAGTTGCTTTTTTATTCTTCTTAGTTTGGCAGATGGAGGCTGGAGGTTGTACTGAGGATGTAAACCAGTCAAACTGCTTCACATTTACACAGTGTTGGATTGGAAAGTGTTTCTAGAGGATGCTGCTGTTCATCCAAACACATGACTCCAGCAGCCTGATGTGTATTAGACAACACTTCTGAACTGAAGAGCAGAGATAACAGCATCGTTTGTCCATCAGTATTTCAATATTTAACATTACTGACCAGTACCAATTTATTCCTGCTGCTCAATACCTGTTTTATTTACACTTTGTAATGTTGCTAAGTTTGTTTTAGACCAGGGGTGCTCAGTCCTGGTCCTCGAGAGCCCCTATCCTGCATGGTTTAGATGTATCCCTCTTCAACACCTGATTCAAATGATCAGGATCGTTATCAGGCTTCTGCAGAGCTGGATGATGATCTGATCATTTGAATCAGGTGTTGGAAATGGGACACAGGACTGAGCACCCCTGTTTTAGATGTATCAACAAGTTCCAGTAGCTAAAATCTCTTGGACGCTGTCAAGCAGTTATTTCTATATCAGTACAAAATATAGTTATAATGCAAAAAAATAAACCTGGGACAGACAGAAATTTGATTCTCCATTGAGTCACCATGATGCTACAGAGCATGTAAACATCGCTGGTTGCCCGTGTGACTGCATGTAAACAGATGCACTGCTTTATATTTGAAGGGATTTTGCAGCCGGTGCATTTTGTTTCAGAAATGACCTGATGAAAGGCTCAACGTGAGCAGAGTAACTTTGATGTTGATGGTGGTCAGCTGCAGTCCAGATCCTCTGTGCACCACCACACAGGCTGAATCACTCTGCTGACTTCCTCCCACAGATCAACCAGGCCAAACCAGAGTGTGGCAGGCAGACGCTGGTGGAGCTGCTCATCAGACCAGTGCAGAGACTGCCCAGTGTGGCCCTTCTCCTTAACGGTAACACACTCACACACACACACACACACATACACACCCCTTTGTTAAAACAAGTTTTCATTTCTTCTGACGTCTCTGTCTTTATCTCCGTCCTTCCATACCTGCCACCTTCCTCTTTTATCTCCTGTTGATACCAGTCTGTAATTTCTCTTCCTCTGTCTTTATTCTGTTCCTTTCTTTCTCTCTCTCTCTCCGTCTGACTGCTTCTCACCAAACTTTCCTTTTCTTTCACCGTCGCAGACATAAAGAAACATACATCAGATGACAACCCAGACAAGATAACGCTGGAGAAAGCAATCGAGTCTCTGAAAGAGGTCATGACGTGAGTTGGTGTGACCTTAACTTTTCTTTTGTGGTGATCTCACAGCCAATAATGTTTGATCACTTGTGTGACACGTCCACATTTTTGTGTGAATGGTCTTGACTGTTGTGTAAAGTCAGCTTGTAATAATTGACCATTGTTGAGCAAGAAAAGAAAATTTTTCAATGGATGGCATTGAAGTATTTCTGTATTTGATGTCAGAAGGTGGTGATGGATTGAGGGAGTCATCTGAGCTGTACCTGGAACAAATGCATGTGTATGCACAACATGCAGTAGTTAAACAGTAAATGATCACTTCAGTGACTTGGGCTCAAGGGTTGCAGGGTGTATAATAGTGCTGCACGATTTGGGGAAATTTTGCAATTGCAATCGTCGTGAATAATATTGCGATTTGATCAATGTTGTGTTTCCACGCTACATAGTGACTCGTAACTTTCTAAATTTTGCACAGCACTGATTTCTGCTCAATGTTGCTGCACCTTAATCCAGAATACAGTAGTACCTTGACTTAAGTTTTTGAGATACAAGGCATCACAGGATCGATATTGGTTTTGAGTTGCAAGGAAAATCTGAGTTACAAGCTAGCAGATAGCCGCCTGCTGCTAGTTAGCACCTTGAACACCCCAACATCCACCCAGCATCCAGCATCTCACTCGTTCACGTTACCTGTGTTACTGTACCTTTAAGAAGGTGGGTTGTGGGTAATGTGATGTATGAGGAAGTGGGGATTTTATTTTGAAATTCTCTGTGTGACGGTGGGTGTAGCTCTGCTGCGAGCGACTGAAAGGAAGGAAGCATCACAGGCTGTTGTTTTTGTCACACCCCCAGAAATACACACACATACATACACACCCCCCGCATGTACACACTGTACAGCAGTGATGAGGCGGGACCAAACAGAGGACAGAAGGATTCAGGGACACATCCACACGTCTGTTTAAATCTCGAATCGCAGAGTTTCGTACGGTTATATAACTGCATCTTCTCACATTGCGATTGGATGAATCGTGCAGCACTCGTGTAAAACCAGTTCACCTTATGTATCAACAGTTATTAATAAACAACACGAAGCAGCTAATACAAGTTTAAGCTGAACTGAGCTGCACACTGTGGGTAAATTGTAGCTTTTTTATTTCGTTTTCCACAAAAACTCTATTTTTTTTGTTTGTTTGTTTTAATAAACACTGGTCCAGGTTACTTTGCTGTGCTCTTTAGCCTGATGTTTACCCTCAGGTCAATGCAAGTGATCGACATTACAAAGCATCCACCTCAACTTTATTGTCCAGTAAAAGTTGTTACATCAACAGTCAGCTTCAGCAGGATGTGTTATGTGCAGGCTTTGAATCACACCTCTGATACATACTTGCATAAATCCTGACTCCCCTGTGTTCCTCTGAGTCGGAAAATCAAATACTGCTGACTGTCTATGTTTCCATATATTGAACCTTTTTCCATCCAGCTCCAAACATTAGCATTTTTATTATCAAATGTTTTCATCTCCAGTGAGTAAAACAGAAATAAGAGAAGGTTGAAGCACCAGCAGCTTCTTTAAACTGATGGATTATTATTCTGATTGATTTCTGTTGAACTTCTCTCAGTCTTACTGACGTTATCTCCTTTGACTCTCCCAGTCACATCAACGAGGACAAGAGGAAGACTGAAGGCCAGAAGCAGATCTTTGATGTTGTTTATGAAGTGGACGGCTGTCCTGTAAGTCTGAGGATGGTTCACAGGACAAAGCAAATCAGTCAGATGTCTCCAGGTGTATTTTACATGTGTGATAAAGGCACCTGATGTTTTCCTCCAGATGTCACACAGTCATCAACAAACTGTGACATCAGAGAAATTAAACATGTCATTATGAGTAAGAGTGTGAGTGTGAATGCTCTTCAGTTAAAAGTATTTTGAGTCTTTTCTTATAAAATAGGTCAAGTATACAGTAGGAAGTACTTTAATTTCTGTGTTTGATAATATTGTGCATTGTAATTATGAGTAGACAATTAAAAGCAAAACATTGAGGTTAATTAGTGACTCTGAAATGTGTGAAAGGTTGTGTGTCTCTGTGTGTCAGAGCCCACAGCAGAGGATGTTACCCTCTGTTTGTGTGCGAGTCTCCCTCCTCTTCCTCCTCTCTACCTTCCTCTCACTGTCGATGCTTCGTCTCTTTCAGGCCAACTTGCTGTCCTCCCATCGCAGCCTGGTTTACCGAGTGGAGACGATCGCCCTGGGAGACCAGCCGTGTGATCGCGGTGAACATGTCACACTTTTCCTCTTCAATGACTGTCTGGAGGTGAGAATGCATGAACGCTAACAGACGTCTGACCGTACACACAACAACTTTACACCTGATTCACATCAGCTGAACGCACAGCACTGAACTCACGCTGGATTTATCCCTTTGAGGCTAAATCAATTTACTGTAAAATCACCATAGTTACTGAATTTGCTCACAGGGAACACAGTAAATCTGCTTTAAGCTTTGACCTCTGAGCCATAAATAACAAGACAAAACTGTTTTGTTTTTTACACTGATCATTAAGGCAATAGAAAGCTAATTATATAGTAGAAGTAGTTTCATTTTGAAGCCAGGAGTTTGGCATTCAAATGTTGTCATGTTGGTTTTTTGGAGCCAGAAGTGACCATATTTGGACATGAAGGGAGACCATGTGCGATACTCTGCAGGGATTGGCTAATGCAGCGTCAGTCAGATACCGTCTGATTTACTGTCACATCATAATATATCAGAATCCAGATCTGCTGGTTCTACCACAGGTATTTCTCTTCAAGCAGCTCAGCAACAATGAGGAGGTTTTAAAATCTCAGTCAGTGACGTGGAGGCAGCCACACACCAAACAGTTCATATGAAAGACTTTAAAAAGTGGATTTTCCATAATTTGTCCCCCTTAATGATGTAATGATCTTCAGATGGACCACCAGGTCACTGAGAAGAAGAATTGACTTTATCTAATAACATCAGAATAATACTGATATTATTGTATTTTATGATTGAAAATGACCATTTTTGTATTGAAGTCAGTTGGAGCCAGAGCATTTTTGGAGCCAGCATCTAGTGGCCGTTGGTGGTATTACACTTTTGCACTTCACTCTGTTATAAACTTCCTTTGGCTGCACTTCAGTGATGGTGACGAAGTCTCTCTTACAGTGAGAGTCTGGGGTTGTTCAGTTTCCTCCTGCAGACGAGTTGCTGCAACTGATTGATTCATCCTCACCAGCCCAAAAAACCCCAAACCAAACTGGCTCGGTCACTAGGGGTTCTGTTGTTAGCAGACGCTGTCAGAGTCTCACATGAAGTCTATTTCTGTTGACGTGTGTGTGTGTGTGTTAATTAACAAAGGGTCAGAATAAGAACAAAGCGACCAATGAGGAAACAGTTGAGAAGTGTCAGCGACACCTGCTAATGGTGTGTGTGTGTAAGTGTGTGACAGCGACACACTGGACTGTTTATCTTGTGTGTATACAGAGTAAGTCTTGTTTTGGAGTGGGTGGAGTCACTGCTCTCCTCCATCATCAGCAACCATTGATCAACTCTTGACCTATGAAGTGGTGTTGCATTTTGTCCCCTCCCTCTTCTGTCTTCCCTTCCAGCTCCTAATTAATGTGGCGTTAATGAGTTGCATCGTTTACCTCTATGAAGGCGTCATTGATTTATTGCCAAGCAACCGATAGCATACACACGCACACACTCAGAGGATGGTACTTTAAAGTTGACTTTGTTCACACTTACCTCCAAAGTTGCTGTCTCATTTTGTGTGTTTCTCTGTGTGTGTGTGTGTGTGTGTGTGTGTGTGTATATCTCTACAGATCGCCAGGAAGAGACACAAGGTGATCAATACTTTCAAGAGTCCACTGGGACAGACGAGACCGCCGCCCCCGCTGAAGCACATCGCGCTAATGCCGCTGTCTCAGATCCGGAGAGTGCTGGACCTGCAGGACACCGAGGGTAACAGTGACACTCGCTGGAGAGTCCACGGCTTCACCAATTCATCTGCATGTCAATTTGAGGCTGATTTATTATCCCCCTCTCACGCCGCACTCGCACTGGAGGGAGCCTTTGTGTCCCAGTAATAGCAGCGCAGCGTTGGAAACAATGACAAACCAGCCAATCAGCCGCAGTGGAGAGCAATTTCCCAGTCCGGTTTACTCGAAGATGAAGCTCTTCAAATTAATTTCATTCCCAAGCTGCAGCAAATATAAAGTCACTTGGTTGTTTGTAGCTTCTGAAAGGTTGGCTTTCACTTTTCTTTGACACTAACAAATAAGCTTTTTTTTTTTACTTGACTGTCAGAAAACCTCCAGCTGAATTAAAGCACAACAGTCCACACCAACAATCATCAATCCTCCTCTTCATTCATGTTTTTTTACTCTTTTATTGAATCCTAACAAAGAAAACCATCGGTGGAAACACAGTAACTTTCAGAGACATTCACTTGATTTGTAAACTGCTGTTGAAGTAATTTGAATATATATTTTGTAACACATTACTTCTTACCTCAGCTTTCAGTTTCCTAAGAATATATAGTTTTATGTCGATAGTTTTAGGGGAACAGTCCTTGGAATAAAACAGGAAATGCTGTGTGCTGTATCATAAGATGAGAGATTAAAGAGTTTCATCGTCATGTGCATGGTTAAAGCAGCACTTACACTGAACAACAAACATAAAATAAGATTTAAATGAATCATTCACTGCTGTGCTATTGATGCATTTTGATTTCATATTCAATTTAATTCTTTTTTCTTTACTTTATTTTCATTATTCATATTTTCCTTAGTAATTCTTCTCTATTTTCTGCATTGTGAGCAGCTGTGTCTGACCCAGTTTCCCTTTGGGGTTTAATAAAGTCTTCTGAGATATATATTTAAAAAAAAAACATACTTAATACTTTGATTTTCTGACTTTTATGTTAGAATTACATAAACAAGTGATAATGCAGCTGCAGCCTGATTCTCAGTCTGATGGTCATCATCATGGCTTTTACCGTCTACTGTCCTCCTCAGATCACCTGTTTCTGTCTCTGTCTGTCCACAGGTTTGGTCCATCTGACCCGTCCTCCCTCTGCCTCTCGATCCCTGTGTGTCCTCCTCTCACGTTGTCTGTCTTCCTTTCAGAGTGTCTCAACGCCTTCGCCTTGGTGGTTCGTCCTCCCACTGAACAGGAGAACTTGTTGTTCAGCTTCCAACTCACCGGCGAGGAAACCGTTAAAAGCGCGTGGCTGCGAACACTTTGTCGCCATGTCGCCAACACCATCTGCAGGGCTGATGCGGTGAGAAGACACACACACACAGGAAAAGGGTAGTTTGTCAGATCAACACACAGAGAGAAGCTGTGATAACTCCTTTCTGTTGCCACTGGGAGATCCAACATTTGTTCCTCTTCTTCAAATAATCTGGTCCAGTCTCAGTCTCATCATCTTCAACAGCACTGAGCTGCTATTGGTCTTATTGTATAAAACAGGATGAAGAACAGACGACTTCTGAAACACTGTAAAAGAAAAGAAAAACAAAATGTAATTTTTTAGCTTTTTAGCTTATTCAACTTTTTTGTTGTGGAAACTTCACGTTACATCAGATGTCTGTGAATAAACAAACTAACCAATAATTTATTAGACTGTTTATTGTTCAGAATATTAGAAACACCTTAACAGGTATTAAACTTGATATTGTAAGTTTCATCTACTAATTGCAAATAAATGTTTGTGACATTATTAATTTGTAAATATAGTTCAACAATCATGTAATAAAATAAATTCTAAAGTTAAAAAAGATTTGGGTTTTATGCTATTTCACATTAAACATGTAGATTTACAGTTTATTTTTGATACACTTAAAATACACTTTTTTTAGAGTGTACATCAGACTTGAGGAAGAGTAAGGACATTAACTAGATGACAATGAGTCTAAAAACATGAATATAAAAGATCTGACAGGTTGTGAAAAACATATATATTCTCAACAATAAAAAGCAGTTGCAGGAGAAGCAGGAACCTCGAGGACACAGATCTGTGGATATCCAGAAATGTCCTGCAGCTGAACTCAGTGTTTACCTGACAGTGAGTGTTTGTCTCAGTGTGGCTCATTTCTATGGAGAAATATACACGACACAAACAGTACTTGGTTTTATTTGTTCACAGGACTTTTTAAGAAACAATATGACCAATTTCTTCATTTCATAATTTGTTGAGCTGGTGAAAATCTAATGATAATCGAGCTCACTGGAAGATACTGAGGCGGTTGCATTTCTCCGAGCCTGCAGCAGGGGGCGGTGTTGCCCTCCGGTCCGCTCGCCGCCTTCACAGCTGCATTCCTAATGCTTTTTTCACTGGGTCAGCGCTGCAATGTGAATACCAACGAGAAGGAGCCCTGCTTGTTAAAACAGCCCACTGCAGAGTGAGGGGGAGACGGAGATAAAGACTGTGTGTGAATCCTGCTGCGCATCCCATCGCACAACTGTTTTCACAACAAAGAATAACCCGTCTATCTGTGCTTGATTACACCATTTATTATATTGAGTTTGAAGCTCCGTCATTATTATTTTATGCTTTTGTCTTGTAACCAGGAGGATCTGATTCAGTGCACAGACCCAGACTCACTGCAGGTCAGCACCAAGGATATGGACAGCACCCTGAGCAAAGCCTCCAGGGCCATCAAGAAGACCTCGAAGAAGGTAAAGGCAGAGGGCTGCTGTGGAAATGTGAAACAAACCTCAGGAAATTATGCACAAAATTGCAGCATGTGGAGCTGTAAACCTTTACAAACCCAGTCTTGTCTCAAAATGACCTAAATACAGCAGTGATGGAAATAAAGAGGCTGATGGAGACAGAGCAGCACCACAACACAACTCGTTTCCCTCGCTGGTGTCAAATCGACTTTTTAAACCAGATTTTTTTTTTTTACAGCCTCCTCCACTGTCGTCCTGCACATACAAGCTGCAGCAGAGGTCCCAAGAAAATGAAAAATCAGGCAGAATAAAATGATCAGAAATGCATGAATTATATTTTTCTTTCAGACTGACTGGATTTTTAACTTGTAGTCCAGCCTGTGAGATTTGTAAATACAGATTATTTCATACAGAAACATTAAGCCAGCCATCGACAGTGGGCTGGGGATCTTTGGACCAAGCAGATAAAGGCATGTGTAGAAAAAAAATCTGATTTTTAAAGCTGCTTATGAAAATATTTGAGAGCAGTGAAGGTTAAACAATGACCTTCATTCTGCCACTGTCTCTTCTTCAGAGGGAATCTCATCTCTTCAGGAAAAAGTTGTTTTTTATACATTAACCGTGCAAATGAAACCCAGATTAAAGCACATAATAACAGCATTAATATTTTTTGTAAGATGAGTTCAGGTTGTGGTTTTAACAGTGATGCACACAACTACAAGACAAACAATCATTTCACTCGACGCATTTAAAACGGATCAGTCTGAGTAAAAAAATAAGTACCTGACCTGATATGGAGTGGCAGCAAAATTGCCAATTAACTGACTGTTAATAATGTCTGACAGAATGAAAGACCCTAGTGTAGATATTTCAGTATTGGCTTATGCTCATGCTCGGCTGTAATTTTTCAATTTATATATTTTTTTCGTTACAAATCATAACAAAGTCACCTCCAGGCACTTTACATGGTCCAATTAAGGCAACAGTTCCTCTTTGGAGCAGCAGTTGGTGAGAGGAGAGGGAGAAGATGAAGGGTAAACACTGAGGACGTTGGTTAGTTAGTAACCACCGACACCAGACACAGAAAAACACAACGTACAGGCAACACAGGACAGAGCTGGGGATATACAGAGGTGCCGCATGAAGACTGAAGAACAGGGGAGGAGAGGTGTGCAGTGCATCATGGGAGGTCCCACAGCTGCACACGCCTATAACAGCATAACTATGGGACGGCTCACTGGGACCAGCATCAACTATAAGGTTAAAAAGTAGAAGGTGTCTGTCTCCTGAGCACAAACTGGGAGCTGATACCACCAGTGAGAACCATGATAACTCCAACCCCTGACTCCCAGTCTACTGTGACAAACTCAGGACCACAAGTACACCTGCAGTAGGAAGTAACAAGAAAAGTGTTTTTGTAATGAGGCCTAAAAAAAAAAATGGTGACAAGGCCAAAATAATTAATTAGCTAAGGTGGGTAGGGATTTTTTTTTTTTTTGCAAGATGTTTCTTCACATCTTCAGGGATGGGGGATGGGGGCGGGGCATCTGTGATGAAATATTGAAAATTGTGTTGTTCAAAAACAAATACATTTCTGTACATTTCGTAAATATGTTGATATTGATTATACCATTCCTTATGTTTTCTTGGCTTCAGCAGAGCACAAGTGGAGTGTTTCTCATATATTACATACTTTACGGTAATGTACAGAAGCTTGCTTGTTGGCTTTCAGAATCAGCTGGAATCACGTCGCTAGCATAGATGTTTGAGGAATTACAGTAATTTGATTGACACATGTCACTATCTAAGCTTAAAGGATTAATAAATAAATACATCATTTTTACTGATTTTTATTTTCTGTTTCAAGGGGAAAAAATATTATGGTTAGCTGCTTTTGCTAGGTAGGGTTGGGTTACAGGAATCAGTCTTTTTTTTAGGCCTAACTATTATTATTAAAGCCACATTAACCTTAAAAAAAAAAAAAAAAAAAAAAAAAAAATAAAAAAAA
>OOFC01031240.1:19186-29621 GCA_900323345.1 Pseudochromis fuscus | reverse complement strand
AGCCCCTATCCTGCATGTTTTAGATGTTTCCCTCTTCCAACACACCTGATTCAAATGATCAGCTCATCATCAAGCTCTGCAGAAGCCTGATAACAATCCTGATCATTTGAACCAGGTGTGTTGGAAGAGGGAAACATCTAAAACATGAAGGATAGTGGCTCTCGAGGACCAGGATTGGGGACCCCTGGGGTATATATTCAAATGTGACAGACAGAGCTTCTAATGTAGAGGTGCAGTTGGAAGATCAGAGGAAAGCCTTTCCTAGCTTTCTGACAGAGGTCAGTGGCATAGTTAAAAATGTTGCCAGACTACAGATCAATAAGCAGATTGGTGTGGTGTCCACATTATTGAAGGTGTCCATCTTTCTGGGTGATGACATGTGAGGGATGTTTGGATTCACATTTATGGACAGTGTGATGAGCGGCAGATGTCCACGAGGAGCTCAGAGTACAGCTGTTGTAATGTATGCATTAAAAGCAGGTTCAGGCATCTAGTCGGGATGCTGTGTGGATGTGTCGGCCTGTAGAGATATTAAATGCAGAACTGAGGGAAACTGAAGAGCAGCAGCCACATGTGCTACAACCTAAATGTGTAGATTTCTAGAATATTAACTATTGTTACAAGATTGGTTGAACTACTTCCACATTATTAGAAACCAACTGACCAGAAATGTTGGAAAGAGTAAAACCAGACCAGCATTCAAACATAGTGGTCATATTTACAGTATTTTTTTTCTTTTCTGGATGATAGATGTCTGAATGCGAACAAAAAAATATAAATTTTTCAGCACTTCAGTTCATATCCTTTCAGCCACCTTACACAAGTGTTGAAAACAAGCCCAGAGTGAGTTTGAGTGACAGGAGTGGCACTGAAACAGGGCTGGCTAGACAGCCCATATCCCTTTCACGAGCTGGAAGTAGAGACTGGCTGAAAATGGCATCTCCCAGGGAAAGCCAACAACTGGCTATCACCCTGACCGTTTGTCTTCATCAATCAACTTGCGTTTGTTGACCAAGCAACATGATGTCACTATTAATTTCATGCATTCCCCTAATGGGCTCCAGAGGGGCATCCTATCCTCACAGTAGGCATTTCCTGCCCTGTTGCATTATGGGATATGTCCGCTTCCTTTCAGGAGATCAGTTGGACTTTTTCAAAGTTTTACTTCTTCTCTTGTTGTTTTTTCTCCCTGTTTTAATCTCCCCTTCATTCCTGTCTGCCGTTTCCCCCCTCGCGGTGTTATTTGCTTTGCTTTGTCATAGCTCTTCTCGTTGGAAGCAGCTCCACTGTGTTTGTATCCTTGTTATGTGAGTACTTGTGATGATTTCCACTTATTTGCCGAGGTATACACTGAACTGGATGTACCGAACCTTTTGATCAACCCTCAGATTTCATGAACAGATACTGGCGCTGTGTGCTCAGATCAGCGCATTAGCGTTTCATTTGAAAGAATGGTGTCACTGTGTTGACAAGCTCATGATAAGTTGGTGGCTTCTAAGGGAAAATGTTTAAAGCAGATAAATGCCTCAGGACTCCATCTGTCTGTCTTATTGTCCTGATTGTAGTTTATTTTCGGTGATTATGAAAACCTGCTTTAAACAGGCTTTGGGGATGTTGGTTTATTAGCTTCAGATGAAGTATTAGATGAAGTATGCCCCTCGCGCAATGATTCTGCACAAGGTACCTAATGTTATCTCTTCTGACTTCTGTGCATCTGTATTTACTGTCGACATGACTGCCTTTTTTATCATTCCTTTGATTATCACAGAGGAGGAGGGAGTTGTGAATGATATTCCTTGCTCCTAGTCTCACTTACTCCCCTCCCTCCTTTGCCACCCCCTCCCCACACAAACCGCCTCCCCTCTCTCTCTCTGTTACTGCACCTCTCCTCTGGCTTTAAGAGGCTTAGCAGCAGCTTAGCGCCCAGGTCAAACTGGCCTTTGCCCTTCATCTGTCAGCCTTTTGATGTGGTGCCAGCCTGGGCTGCTTGCTACGCTCTGCCTTTAACAGCACGTCCAGAGGTCAGAGGAGGGCTCTACTTCAGGACCCCACCCCACCTTAACACCCTACCACCACCCCAATCTACAACCACCACCACCTCCCACCTCTCCTGCAGATGTGTCTGCCTCTGATACCCCCCCCCTCTCCACCTCCCTCTGCCCTCCCTTGCCTCTTCCCTGCCCTAGTGCCCATTATTATTTTATAGTTTGGTTCTGCATTCCTTTCACTCAGGCTGTGGTGGAAGGCAGACCTTTGGCTTTATTGCTTACACATGTCCATGGCTTTTTCCCTCAGCGGGGAGAGACAAAACAGCAAGAGGGAGATGGCCAATAGGGACCAGCCATCTAAACTCTCCCCACCTTGAACTAATCGTTTGGGGGCCAGGGTACGGCTCTACCTCTGCCTTGTGCCAGTGGGGTTTCAATTTGTAGAGACATAAACAGATACTAAAGCCAAGGTAACAACACAGTGATTTATCAAGCTAGTTCACATCAAATTATCACAGCGCCCCCCTGCTGTCAGGCCCTATAATAGCCCCCCCCCTCCTCCGAACCTCGCCCCTGCTTCAGAGGAGCACCGTGGTCACACTTCATTTAGGAGTGCACAAACATGTGTCCCTCTGTCTGGTTTCCCTCTGAGCGTGACGCCTCACACCAGCCGATGATCATCCTGGACAGGGCGTCAAGACTTTAAGCAGGATGTGAACAATTGTGTGTGTGGTGATGAAGGTGTGTGCAGTGCTTCTGAGCAGCACTCATTTGCATTTGTGTAGAAATTGTGTGCAGTGAAGTGCTGGTGTCTTTGGAAATTATTGTAATAAATGTAAATCTCTTAAGGTGCGTACTGATAACAGTCCACACGTATTATGTCAAACATATGTTGTCTTCCTTTCTTCATTTCATCACCTGCAACAAAAAAAAACAAAAAAAAAACAATAGTCGCTGTTGGTAGAAAAGCACTAAAGTCAACTTGAATTGTGAGTGATTGTGCGAGCCAGGTATGTAACAGAATCTAACTTGAAGTAAACAGATTATTTTTCTGTAGCAAAATTGTGTTTCACTTTAATATGGTGCCTGAACAGAGTGCTCCCTTTGATCTCCAGCAGCAGAGCCCAGCACATGGATAATATATCTTTCAGAGATAAAAGTAAAAATGTGCACAAGTTGATGATGTCATTCAGTTGTGGCCGCAAGCCTGGGAGAAAAGCAAACTTTCACAGGCAAGGCTATCCTAGGGATCACTAAGGGTGCTCTCTGAGCCTTTGGGGAAATCAATTACACATTGTCCAAACTGTGATTCCTGCTGTAGGAACTTAATCGTGGGGGCCTTCTGCAGAGGATCATCCCGATGAGTTTGGACACTGTTTTTGCTCCCTGGTGTCTGCTCCCCCCTCTCTCTCTCTGTCCCCCCCCAACCCCGACCATTGCAATTCGCTACATTTGTGTGCAGCTTACAATTCTGCAGAGAGTCATTCATCATCATTTGCTAGCGTATCTGTCTTGAGTGCCTTAGCTTTGATCATGTTGTATTTTATACTTAACATCTGTTCTGCATTTAACCTCCTGTAATGCTGTTGTACAGAAACTATTACCCTGGCATCACCGGAGAAGAGTTTACCTGGTGACTTTTGTAGACATTGTAAATCTGGCATATTTGTCATGGTCTGGTAAATAAATGATCCACCAGTTGAAACGTTTGCGATAAGCAGATCTCCCCTTGCTATTTCCTGCCTTATGGGGCAGGACTCGGAGCAATCCCGTGCTTCCTCTTACGTGATCTTCTCTTCTTTCAAAAGCTTATCTACTCCTAAATCATCCTCTTTGAATTGGGAGGATAGTGCATTTTTTTTGTATTTTCTCTAACTCTTTCCAGCTCTATCATTTCCAGTCTTCCTCTGAGGCTTTGCTCTATGTATGTGGGTCCCCCTCCCCAACCTCCTCCAACCCCACTTCCCCCCTCGCTCCCCTTTTTCTCCCTGTCCTCAGGAACCCAGGAGCATAAGGCCCTGACCCCCTCCTTCTCCACCAACACACTAATCATCCCTAATCAGAAGTGAAATGCATTTTTCTAAGGAAGTAGCTGGAAAATTTCACAATCTGCATTTCTCCGACCAAGCTGATTAGGGAAACATTATCCTGCTTTCACAGTCACTTCCAATCTGCCTTTAATCTGTCACTTCAATCGCCTAATTATTTAGTCAATGACCTGGGGACGCAATCTTACAAAAGAATGAAATGCATGCCATATCATTTTCCTTTTCATTTATGCATGATATCACTGGTTACATGTTATGTTCCCTTGAGCTAAATATGCAAGTCTTGTTCATGTATATGTGTGTTTCTGGGCCGTGCGTGCGTGTGTGTGTGTGAATGCGTGCACCATTTAGGCATTTATTGTCCTTGCCCATCGCATCCACGTGTGGATGTGTGTTTCAGTATGTGTCAACAGTGGCTTGTTTAGAAGCTGCTGAGCTGTGAATGCTGGCTGGGGGTAATGCAGTTTAGCCCTGAGTTGGAAAAGCCTTTAGGGAATGAGACTCTGTGGGGGAGTTGTGTTATTGGAAAGGTCATGATTACAGTAGGGGGTCAAAATAACTCGCTGACACTCTTTATACACAAGTGACTGCTATTGGGCCTGAGGGTGTCAAGAACTATATTGAGTATTGACTATATGTCACAGCAATAAAAAGGAAACCTGTTCTCCACTGGTGAATGTTCTGCCTTCAAAGAGTGTGAAGTCAGGACAAAAGGTAAAAATATCTTCAATGTCAATAAGACCATCATGTTGACATGCTAATTTTGCTGCAGAGGGGGAAAGAACATTAATGTGTTTTAGGCCGAAGTAAATATTAAATTTGAAACAGAATAAAAAAAGACTGAGGAACCAAAGAACTGCAGTGTTTTCATATCACACTTATTTCTTCAATGTGAAAATAATGGTGCATTACTGACTGAATAAACAAAGTTAGCCACCCCACATCGTTTTAAAGACCCCTCCGATTTGGTTGTATTTACTATCAGGAGACTGAATTATTTTTTTATGCATTAGAACAGGGGTCTGAAACTCATGCCATAGAGCAGGGGTCCCCAATCCTGGTCCTCAAAGGCCGCTATCCTGCATGTTTTCGATGTGTCCCTCTTCCAACACACCTGATTCAAATGATCAGGATCATTGATGATGAGCTAAACATTTGAATCAGGTGTGTTGGAAGAGGGAAACATCTAAAATATGCAGGATAGTGGCCCTCGAGGACCAGGATTGGGGACCCCTGCCATAGAGAGACCCTGCAGGTTTTCTTTCCAACTATCTCTCCAGCAGCTGATCTCACTGACGAGCTCCTTCCCTCAGATTGAAGGAGGTGTTGATCATTAAAATCACCTGCTTTAGTGACCAGCTGGAAAGAAAACCTGCAGGGTCTCGGCCTCCATGGCACGAGTTTGAGACCCCTGCCCTATAAGGACCCACATGCTCAGATGAGAGAACTTAACACAAAGATATAAGGAAGAGAACTCTGAACTTCCCACACAGTGTGTCATACTTATAATAGTTTTAGTCTGACACAGGACCCAGTCAGCCCGATAAAGACCCAGACCCGTCCTGGGCAGCTGTCTCTCTTTCATCTCGGTGCCTTCACTTGATAGCTACAGCTTCTTCCCTCATTTATGGGCGCCTCACTTCTCTTATCAACGGTGGATTCTGGAGAGCCATCACGCTCATTTGTTCCTGACACCCAATCCACTAATAAACCTGCTTGGAGAGATGAGCTTTTAAAAGAGTGTAAGAAAACATTCCTGAGTCTGGCCACGGGGCAGGTCCCAGGTCCCCAGCAGCCCTCTGCTAAAGCCAAACGCTTAGCGCCTCCATCCAGTGTTGCAAAACACACCGTCAGAGGTCATGAACTTTGGCTCTCAGCGAGCACTTTGACCATGGGAATAGCAGTATTAAAACCAAAACAAACAAGAAAAGCACATCAAACACACTAAATATTCACCTTTTCAGGCTGTAGGTTTTCATGGATTTGGGACAGAGCCTGACCTGATGACAGAGGTTGTTTTTCTTTATGCTCCATATTACTGTTTTTGTAAACAAAGTTTTACTTTTACTCCAGACTTTGTTCTCTTTCCATCAAAAGCCATGTAAATTGTGTGCAAAATGAGCTGCGAGCAACACTCAATGCAAGACCTGCTCAGACATAACTGTCTTTTCATGGATTTTATTCATTGTTTGCACTACACCAGTTCTTACAAAAAAAAAAATTAAGAGCCACGATTTGTTTCTTTGTGGATTTTGTTTGTTGAACAATGCAGCGTGACAGTTATTTCTGACATCCCCAGCTGGTAAATGCAGCAGTAAACTGACAAATCTGTTCAGACGCACTAACATCAAGGTTAAAAGTGCACAGCAATAAGCATAACTTTTGTATCAGAACAAATATTGACTTGTTCACATGTCTGACTGGCAGAGACACTCAGTGATCAGGCTATAATAACAGATGGTGCTGTAACAGAGAGAGAGTGGTAGAGGGGGTTAGGGGGGCAGCTGGAGAGAGTTGATGTGTGAGCTATTTCAGGAATGCCTGAGAGGAAACGTATTGATCGGGACACTTAGACTTGATAAGGACGTCAGGTTTAAGAGGAGCAAGGCAATCATTAAGTACACCACTGGCCGCTGTTGTTCAAAAAATATATTTGCTGCTTCGCCTCTCTGCCCCCCTTTCTTCTTCCCTTTTTTCCACTTTATTTGGCTCTTTCTTGCCAGAGGTGAAAAGAAAATCTCATCTCCATCAGGCTAAATTG
This sequence comes from Pseudochromis fuscus, assembly GCA_900323345.1. Classification (NCBI taxonomy): domain Eukaryota; kingdom Metazoa; phylum Chordata; class Actinopteri; family Pseudochromidae; genus Pseudochromis; species Pseudochromis fuscus. Next base: position 22,824 of record OOFC01031240.1, on the reverse strand, counting down.
TGGTGGGCAGCATTATCAGTTCAAAAGACCTGGGGATTTGACAGCTCCCACTCCATGGTGATTAATTACTTCTCAACAGTGGTGGGCTCTCCTCTCCCCTCTCGTTCCCTGTGTGCTGCTATAGTGCTGCTGCTGGTGGTGGTGGTGGTGGCTGGAGGCAACACATGATAAGTGCTGCCCTTATTACTGGTCGCTCTGGGAAAAGGCCCAGGCGGCACTGGGCTAACGCGGGCCAATCACACCCCTCGCGCTGCATGGGGCCAAGAAAGCTCACATGATACATGGCCTTTGTTTACTCTTCAGTGCCTGATAGAAAGGTGCAGTGCTGCCAACTCTGTATGTGATGTTGGGTTAAATAACCACTTCTGCTCTTCAATCTCTCCCACCATCTCCCTTCACCGCTCCCCTCCAGGCTTATAAAGGGTTTCAATCCCGTCTTTAATCACTACGCCAGTCTGGGTAGGAACTACATACTTGAGAGCTCTCTATTATCATCAGCCAAGGGGAAGAAGGACACTCCTCATCACATGTCTGATGGACAGAATTAATCACTTATGGACATCATACAGGAGAAACCATCTAGTATAACCAGTGTAATCACACAGGAGACGTAGCTTCAATCAACTAAGAGAGACCTCGATATAGTTAAGTACTTAGCTGTGTACATATTTGTATTACAAGCCCGTGGCAGCCTTTTCCACTGTTATTTGCATTCTGGGGTTCTCAAGGTTCTGCACACAGCTGGTCCTTGAGGTTCATGTCTCCCTGTAGGCTCCACTGTTCTGCTTGCATGTATGAGTGGCACTTTCCCTGAGGCTGTGCCTGTTCGTGTCTGTCTGTGCATGTGTTTTTGTGTATGTTCCTGCATATATGTCTCTGTGTGCGCACACATGCATGTTTGCGAGTGTGTGTATCTAAATAAGCCTACATTGGAAAGCTTCATTATTGGACCTGTCAGTGCTGCAAGTCTCCCTCAAGGCAATGGGGTGGAGATGAGAGACAGAGAGCCACATGGTAGGCCACCGTGCACACACGCCTGTCACACGCCTGTCCCCAACGGTGGGCACGCGGGCCATTATGATGTCTTCCAGATGGACACATCTGTCTGTTTCCCTGGGAACAAATTTGCTAAGAGCAGAGAAGAAAGTGGTGAACAAGCCGTTTCTGGTGGAGTTTTATTTGTTTGTGTGAGATGTCATGATGAATGGTGTGAGAGGATACCTCCAGACACCTCTGGAGCGACGATACATCCCTCAGATAACACATGTTAAGATGTCAATATTGTATTAGAGGCCAGTGTTCTCTTATATAGCCCTGCATCATTATTAAAATGACAATAGATTAGATTTTTAGTGTGGATAGAGTCTCGTTTACCCTACAGTAGAGGCTTATGCTCCTGAAAAATGTTTTTATACTGACTATCGCCTGTCATGTAGATTATTGGACCTCCATTTGTCCCTCCTCCCTTTCCATCGAGAGCAGAGAGGATGAGTGTTGTCATTACAGACAAGCAAGCAAGGTGAACCTTTCCTAGACTCAGGACCTTTTCCTGGTACACAGAATTGGAACAACCCCTCTCTGCACCTCCCCATAATCCCTGGCATTTTGTTTTGATGCACCACAGCATGAAAATGAGAGAATATGGCAATGTTATGGCATTTGAAGTCAATATGTATTATAAAATCAATCTAGATGAAGATCTGCCCATCCCTCTAATTAGACGGGGTGACTGGAGATTGATTTTTAATTGCAAAAGTAATTACATGGAGCAGATAGCCAGTGACATTTGATTATCTAGGTGATTGATTAAAAGGCCTGGCTGCTGGGGCAGACTGTCAGCCAGCTGAATCCAGACAAAAGAGAAAATTAAAAAAGTTGTCCCGTTTGTAATCACAAATTTCAAGGGTGAAATTACAAAGCCAAACATCCCCTTAGAGAAGCCCAGCATCCTTCCACTTTGCGCCTGTCTGCCCTCCTATCTCACCCCCGCCGTCACAACACCCACAACGCAGGACCTCTGTGACACGCTAAAAAGGGGAAAACAATGATGTGAAAAATGAATTGAGGAATTGTTCTGTTACAGACAGCCTGGTGTGTAAATGACGGGCGCATATATCTGCTTAGCAGCCTTGTCACATCATCATAAGGAGGAGAGGAAGAGAGACAGACAGACAGACAGACAGACAGAGAGACAGACAGAGGAACACAGTGAGGGAAAGCTCTTATCTCCCACACTGCTCCTTGACTCATCTTCATCTCTTGTCATCTGCCAGCAATAGGTGCCTGCACTCGTTCCTTGTTGTCTGTCGACCGTTAAGGGAGTGAGACTAAATAAACAGCAGAATAACATCTTTTTTTTCTGTGTGTTTGGGGAAGCCAGAAGAAATCCTTTTTCATGTTGTCTTTTTCTTCTCCTCCACTGTCATTCTTATGGGATCCCTCTCTTAGAAAATGAACGATGACAAGGAAAACCGGCGGGGGGGACAGCTGAACTGTTTATGAGACTGACAAAACTGTTTATGTGGCTGTGATGGACAGGGATGAGTGATGACAGCTGGAAATGAAATACATTCTTCATTTCTACCTGCTCCATGCAAGTTAGACTGTATATATATCCCCTGGTGGATAAGTGAGTGTATTTTACAGTGTTGCGTGCACGTAAACTGTGGTGTCAAAATTTTGTCTGTTTCAGGTGAAGCTACAAATAATCGACTTTCTTATCGAACCCAATCCTGCTGATAAGTTTCCACTGACACACACACACACACACACACACACACACACACACACACGCCCATGCAAAGTGCAACATGTTCTCCGTGCACAGTCCTCATAACCAAGAGATCCATTTATTTCTCACCGTAGGACGTGCCTATAAATTATGCCTGGTTAAGGTATCATTTAGCCTGGACTGTTAAGCCATTCCTGTCATTTTAGTGAAAGGTTCACTCTTTGCGCTTTCCATGAAGGCAACATTTATGCCTTTAATTTACAGCTCCTTGCCTGGAGGATACTCCTTGGCTTTATGAAGTGGTATTAGGGGGCCTATTTAGTTGTCATGGCAGAGCACTGCTCAGTGTGGCGCAGCCAGCAGAAGCCAGCCCCTGAAAAAGGAGAGACGAGGGAGCAAAGGCAGCGATTTCAAATGAGTATCGCTGTCCTTTTAACTCAAAGAGCTCTGTAGCCTGGCAGGAGCAGCTGAGCAGGGCCTTTGAAGGGATGGAAAGAGAGAGCGAGAAGGGAGGGGAAATGAAACGGGCCCGGACCAGCCCCACATATTATTCCCCCTCAGGACGTACAGAGTCTATATTGGCTGAAGCAGCACAGCCCCTGGGGTCACAGCTCATTCTCTGGCTCAGAGAGAGAGACGCAGCACTAAGAGGGACTTTCCTCTGTCTGCCTCAGAAACAGGCCGGCGAGTGTCTGCGGGTAAACCATCACACATGTGCCTCCCAGCACCAGGCCTGGGCTCTGCGGGTGAACACAAAGCAGCGGCACTTATTAAATTTCCATGAAGTTTACCGAATTTGCGGGATCAGTGGGGTGAGGCCGTCGGGGAGCCCATGCCACTGCCTGCAGCTTCTCTCTGCCACCGAAACCCAGTGTGGTTACGGGCCACCCTCCTCCCACCCCATCCC
>OOFC01031238.1:15610-37150 GCA_900323345.1 Pseudochromis fuscus | reverse complement strand
TTTGCTTACAGTCTAACTTAACCGCATACGAAGCGGCGGGAGAAAAATAGATCTGTTTAGCACATGACAGCCTCCATCAATCAGGTGTGAGGCCTGGAAGGGAGACACTGGGGGGATCAAACAGGCCTCCTGTCTGTCGCCTCAACACTGAGCCACACTCCACTTTTCCAGGCAGGTAGTGTCAGCCCCACCTCCTCCTCCTCCTCCTCCTCTTCGCCGCCATCTCCCAACGTCTGACTGGTCCTCGCTCTCCGGGGAATAGCGCCGCAGCAAACACACTCTTTAACAATTTATACAACCAGGCATGAGATTTATTCCTGAAAGTCTCCAAAGTGGGAGATGACATCCCAGTTGACATGAGACTGTATGTGTGTGATGGTGTGTTTTAGTTATTTATAATGGATCTTAATGTTCAAGGACAAATGCGCGTCACGTTTGACAAGTACATGCTCCATAAATGGTTCCATTAGTGCCAATAATGGCGGCAGCGGTGTGGAAATCCTTTCACACGACGATCTGGGGGTTTATTTCATTGGGCTTCAATTTACAATTTAGGACTCCTAACCAGTGTCCCAGTTTGGTCAGACCTGTAGTGTGCTGCATCTTTAACCACGTTTCCCTTCAAATACCTGATTGATAACTTCTTTTTTTGAAGTAGTTTAATTTATAGCCTTTTATTTTTTGTGTTTTCTGTGTAAAGCAAGCAAGATAACAAAGTTTTCAGTGGCCATCTTCTACTGGAAAAACTTGGACAGGATATTTCTTATTAACCCAGATTGTTAGTAGTCCATTGGGGTTCTGGAAATTCAGTTAGATTAAATCTGATGTCACTCAACTTGGGGTAATTTCAGTCTCAGATCTGAGGTTCACTTCTCACAGGTCTACAAGCGCAATAAATCCAACTTACTTCCATCTTAGAAACATTGCTAAAGTGTGACTGTAAAAAAAGGTGAAGCTCGCTGACTATATTTAAATCAAACCTGAAAATATATCTTTACACCTCAGCCTTTAATTGGCTGCACAGGTTTGAGATCCTTCTGCACTGCTGTACTTTTTATACACTCAGTGGATTCAATTTTTTTCAGTCTTTATGTTAAGCTAAGTGATTAAAAACATATACTGTCCACATACAGTCCACATATAGTCCATTCACACTGGATTAATGCCTCTAGTGGAAGTGGACGAACTTTATTATCAACTGGTCAGAGATTCGGTGTGGTGAGGTAAGCAGGAAGCAGGACACCAAAAACAAACATGCAAAAACAAGCTGGAGAATTAAACTGAAAAACACTGTCCTTCAAATGTGAATCAAAGACAGGGAAAAAATCCAAACACTGAGGAAACCAAAAACCAAACCAACAGATTCACAAAGAGCCAAACAAAAACACAACAAGACAGGAAATCATGAAAGAGTCCATGGGTGGACACAGTGAGACAGGTGAGATCATAGACATAATATATGTAGATGCCTCATAGACTCATGCTGCCTATAGACTTCAGGAACATACATCATGCCATGGTGGATTATGGGATGCAGCCGCCATGTTTGTGGTCTGCAATGGTAAACAGCCGAATAGCGTCAGGAGCCAAAAATGTATATTTCACACACATAATATTCATATTATAACACATTTTACAGGACACCTATAAAAAAAGTGGAGCAGCATTTAAATAGGTGGAACAGAGGCCTAGATGTGAGAAATCGCGGATTTCTTCGTGATTTTCATGCTCAGCAAACAGCTGATGCATCCACGCCTGTAGCGCTATTTCTGAAAATAATAAATCATTGGTCTGTTCAGGAACATTGTTTTTTCCATATATATGTACCGTATTTTCCAGATTATAAGCCGCTACTTTCCGACCCTTTGAACCCTGCGGCTTAAACACCGGTGTGGCTCATGTATCGGTGGCACAAAGCTCATTAGCTTTTTACAAGCTAGCAAGCTCCGCGCTGCCGATACATTTAGCCTCGTCACATCAGACCCGGTCAGAGTGGACCGCATGAAACTGTTTGAATAAATTCAATAGCGGCTTATAGACAGGTGCACTCAATAGTCCGGAAAATACAGTAATAGATTAATGTTTCCTACCACAGCCCCGTAAAATATAACGAAATGACCAGAAAGTTTTTGTGCTAAAAAGTGTAGAAATCTAAAGGAACAAATGTAGCCACTGATGAGGCCAAAAATCCTAAAATGCTTTGCGATGTAATGTCATGATCCCGAACTCTATTGGAGTTGATGTATCAGCCCGGCCGCCATCTTGGATGGGTCCCCCATACACCCCCACTGCATTTATTTGTACTGAGGAACTGGTGTATGCCCAACTACAATAATCATAACTACACCCATTTTTTACTGCAGACAGTTTGGTTTGTTAATAATACTGATAATAAATAAATAAATAAATGCATAGATAGTCAAATAACCAAAATTGTTGTTCAATCTTACTTGTGAAAAGTACTCCCATGTGATCTACTTTCAACACTGCGCCACTTATGCAACCGCAGGCTGCACAAAATACGAGCATAGTCGCTCGCTCTGCGTTGACCCCTTGTGGCTGTGGTGCTAGCCTACAGTGAGGAGACCTATCCAATAATAATCACACGCCAGCACATAATGAGGCATCTACGTATATTATGTCTATGGGTGAGATACATTTGGATGGGCAGCACTCTGGATTATTGAGTTTCACCCCCAACTCAATAATTACAGCCTCAGTTACCTGCAGTTTTTGTCTGATCTAACAAGTCATCCTTTCATTTAAATCCAGTCTTGGAGGAACAACATCCTGCAATTTCAAAGTGGATCTTAAGTGTTTTTAGTGGCAGGGGTGAGGAGACCCTCATCCAAGGTGAAGAGCGTGGGACATTACTGCACCAAACACTCACTAATGAAAAGCAGATGACAAGTGGAACTTGCCAGGACACAGAAAAATGTGTGAGATACAGAATCAGAATTAAGATTTTATATTTCCAGATGCCTCAGCATGGTTGATGTTTGTTGTTTATTTGTACCATGTAGATTCAAGATTGCAGCTTTTATTGTCACTTCCACGATATGTTGAACATGTAGAGGTGTGAAGAGGTGATCCTGCCCGTCCCTCTGTATTACATGTAACGCCAAGACAGACGATCCTAGTCTTGTAGTACTCGAGATCAGTCTTAGTCTCGAGACCGGTCTTTTTAACGGTGTTGTCCCCAAATCGAAGACATTTTTACTCGGTCTTGGACAGGGTGGACTCTGTTTTTTTGATCAAGACCGGTGAAGACCAGGCCAGCACTACTGTGATAAGTGAACTGCCTCCCCGGTGTCATTCGGTTTTTGTGACACCCAGAGTGACAGGCCCCCTGTACACAGAGAGTGGATGGAGACGACTGGAGATGCTAGGAAAAGTCTCTGGTCTTGTCTCGGTCTCGACCTGCAAACGTCTTGGTCTTGTCTTGGTCTTGATACTCTCTAATCTTGACAACGTCTTGGTCTCGGTTGGTACGGTCTTGACTACAATACTAGACAATTCCAACAACTACCAGCCTTGAAAAAAAATACGAAGACAGTTTTTCTTGATTGCTTTGATGCAGTATAGTCAACACACGCTCCACATTTTAAAACAGTTAACACACGGGAACAAACATTCGTGGTCAAAGTTACATATTTTGTCTGTGCCAAAACATTTAAAAATGCAACAAAATCAAACTTTGCCATCAAACAAAACAACTTGCAAACAAATGTATGAGCTCCTCCAATCAGTCATTACACAATGGACAACAAAATACAAATACAGCGCTCAGTGATTTAGCGCAGCATTGCTTGAAATGGTGTTATCTTTCATGCTTGTGCCATTTGTTGTCTTTCTACATAGTCTATGTGCCAAATTTACCATCTTGCAAAGAATTGGATCCAGAATCTGAAACAAATTTCATTGATTTCATGGCGTTCTTCTTTTTTTATCAAACGGTAGCTGAAAACTGAAGTACTGTAAATGTTACAGAAAATAAACCAAAATAAAACCTATTAGTGTAAGAAATGAGTTCAAACAGCCACTATGGATACTCTCTTGATGATCACTTGACATCGCACTCACTATCCTCTCCTGCAATACACAGAGGGAAAAACACATTGATTGCTAAATTAAGATTTGTGTAATGGGAGTGTCAAACATGTGCTTCAGGGATTTTTATACTGATATAAGTAGTTTCTAACAGTTTTCTAAAAGATTGTTAAAAAAAGAAAAAAGTGTTAACACATTAACGAGATGACTTCTGCTCTTCTGAGAAAGTAATGATGAAAACCAAGTGGATCCCAGTTTCTTTAAGCAGGTCAAAGCGATCAAGAAAAACTGTAATAATAGAAAAAATTTTGAAATGTAAACCACCTGTGCAAAGATGTGGAAAGTAAAAATATATAGAAGAACAGGAAAATGAAATATCTACCGTATTTCCCGGACTATTGAGCACACCTGTCTATAAGCCACTATTGAATTTATTTGAACAGTTTCATGTGGTCCACTCTGACCGGGTCTGATGTGACGAGGCTAAATGTATCGGTGGCACGGAGCTTGCTAGCTTGTAAAAAGCTCCACATTGTGCCACAGAAGTGTCACCACTATTCTTTATTCACTTTTCTATTGTCACATGCAACTCTGCTCTCAGACAGTTGAAAATTGCACAGTGCAGAGGGGCCTGTATTGGTCTTTACCTATCAGTGGAATCCTGTTTGAGGAGAAGGGCAGAATCTCATTGAGAATAAGCTGCATCACTGTGACAGCAAGCAGCACGGTGACCTTGTAGCCGAGCTTTTCGCCACTCGATTCCTCGATAAAGAAAGAGGCCAAGTCCAGACACAAGAAGAGGAAGACGGGCAGCAAGAAGTTTACAATGTACAGGGCAAACCTCCTCTTCATGATGATCTGTGAAAAGATGAAAAGAAATCAGTGGCCTGGTGTCGACAGCATCATTGTTCTTTACATACGTCCCATTTACAGTGGTGGTAATCCGGTCCTGAAGAGTTTGTATCTGGATCAGAGCATTTAAATCGAGCGTTGACCCTGGATGGCAATAAATGTGATTTCCTAATCTGGATCATTCTAAACCAGATTATACAAAACAAATTGGACTTGGATTTTACTTGGCATTGGGTAAGAAAGCAAATGAGTGTTACTACACATCATTAACAACCATACCCCCCCAGACATTTCAGAAAATGCCTGAAACACTGAAACAGCACAGCACAGATTTTCAGCCTGGTGTTAAGTATCTCTTTACCTAAATATGTTACTTACAGTGTAAATGATCACATCTCGCTCACTGAAAATCTTGACAGTTTTGTTGGTGATTGTGATGTTCATGAATAACCACTCATACTGGTTCTCAATCAAATCACGTGACCACTCTGTGGTGTACGGAGAGTCCCAGAGGGGTTCAAGTTTTATATCTGCACCTGAAATATGAGATAAAAATAAAAACTGTGAGGTTTCAAAGCAGTAATGTATGCTTCTGTACTGAACTGTTGAACAAATGTCAGTGCACACACACACACACACACATACAACATATATAACTCACTCACATCCAAAACCAAATAACTATTGAAGGCCTCACCAGTGTGAATGACAGATGTGAATGAGAGCGTGCACTCCTGATAGTCAAAGGGAAATTTATAAACAATCATCTTGCAGGAGCTGAACAGCATCTGTTTCTTCAGAGAAGTGACTACACCATAGTTGTCAATAGTGAGATAACCTGGAAAGATGCTGGCCGTCTCTCTCCTGTATGAAGCCAGAGATAGAAAAATGACACATGTGTCAGTCAGTCATCTTCTCTACCTGCTTTGTCCACACTTGGGTCGCAGGGGTCTGCTGGAGTCTATCCCAGCTGTCATTCGGCAATAGGCGGGGTACACCCTGGACAGGTTGCCAGCCTATCGCAGGGCCAATTGCCAATTTAGAGTAATCAATTCACTTAACAAGCATGTCTGTGGACTGTGGGAGGAAACCGGAGAAAACCCACACATGCACAGGGAGAACATGCAGAAAAGATCCACACAGAAAGAGCCAAAATGCAAACCCTGAACCTTCTTACAGTGAGGTGCAGGAGCTAACCACAGCCCCACCATGCCGCCCATGACACATATGTACCCTTTTTGCTTCACTTGAACCATCCCTGGGCCTCTCTCTCATTGGCCAGATTGTCTTTGTGCCTAGTGCCATTACTTTCCAGCCTTTTACAGTTAGTTTCAGTTACAGTTAGCTACAGTTATTTAGAGCCAGCTCTGCTGTGTTTTGTTTGTCTGTATAGGCCACGTTGCAGTTTTTGAGTCAAGCTTTTTGGTCCTTTGACCTGACTCTGATAAAGCAGCTGTAGTTGAAAGGAACAGCAATGTTCTGTACATGATCTGTACAAGTTCTGTACATTTGAATTTCCCCAAATGGGAATTACTAAAGTTTTGATCTATCTTATCTATCTATCTATGTAATGTCATAAAAACAAATTCCTGGACTGGACAATGATGGATAAAAACTCATATAAATATCATTTACACAAAAAAATTAAACCAACTTGAAAAAAGTTGGTGAGCATGCGACAAGGCTGTTTGATTTATGACACAATGAACAAAATTAAAACACAAATTATAACAAAAGTTAACTGACTCTGAATGGATATTTCATTTCTTAAGTGCATAATAAAAAATATATGTAAATAAAAAAATATGTATTTAAAATGTAAATAAAAAGTGCAGAAAGCCCATTGGTTTTAACATCTGGGTCAACAAACTGCTGTATCTGTGTTTTTTTCCAACCCGAAATACTTCCACACAGTACTTCTCAGTTGCTGCTGCAATCATTAAATTAGCATGTTTGCCAGTAAACCAAACACTTTTAAGTAATTGTTGCTTAAGTATTAAGCTGTGTGCTGGTGCATGAACGTATGATCACACTTACATCTCTTCAATAATAATGTCAGGCTTCCACAGAGCTTCAGCAGGAAGAGTAACAGTCTCAATGCCACAAAAGTCGTCAGGCTGCCATTCGATGTAATCATTGTCCCAGTTCTACAGAGCAATACAACAGCTGAGTCAGACTGAGACTATAATCAGAAATCCTCTGAAAACAATAAAGTGAGAAAATGTGGGAAATGAAAAGTTCAGAAGATGAAGTTTTAGTGAGAAGATTAATTCAAGTGGTGTTTTTTATAAGAGGAAACTCACCAAGGAAATCAAAACATCTGAGACCAACGTTTGGTCAGTCTCTCTCTATAAACAAGCAAAACAACAGTTTATGAAAATCTCTCACAGCAGTTACCCACCACAGAGCAAAACTATCATCAACCAACAACACATTCTCAACATTTACACAATGTTGCAAACACAGGCGGAAATATAACTTCCTTGGTGGAGGTAATACAGGTACTACTCAGAAAATTAGAATATCCTGAAAAAGTGCATTTCTGTAACTCAACTTTAAAGGTGAAATGTACATATTAAATAGACAAATAGTATGTGAATCAATATATTTCACGCTTTTATTTGTTTTGATTTTGCTGATTATAACTTGCAGCTTCAGAAAACCTCAAATTCAAAAATTCAGAAAATTAGAGTGTTGCTTGAACTCAATAAAAAAGGATTTTAAATACAAAAATGTCAAGTCTCTGAAGTTAAAATCTTGCATCTGTACTTAGTACTTGGCTGGGGCCCCTTTTGCACAAATAACTGCTTTAATGCTACCAGTTTGTGGCATATCTCAGGTGTTAATGAAGACCATCATGCTTCAATCGTGGTCTTGAGCTCTTCTTTATTGTTTGGTCTCTTCCCGTTCAGCTTTCTCTTGGCAATGCCCCACAGATTTTCTATGGGGTTCAGGTCAGGTGAGTTTGCAGACCAATCAAGCACAGTAATCCCATGGTTGTTGAACCAGGATTTCTTGGCAGTGTGGGCAGGTGCCAAGTCCTGCTGGAAGATGAAGTCCGCATCCCCATAAAGCTGGTCCGCTGAAGCAAGCATGAAGTGCTCTAAAATGTCCTGGTAGACGGCTGTGTTTATGCTGGACTTGGTAAAGCACAAGAGGTCAACACCAGCAGCTGACACGGATCCCCAAGTCATCACAGACTGGTGAAACTTAACACTGGACTTCATGCATCTGTTTTGTGCCTCTCCGGTCTTCCTCCAGACTCTGTGACCTTGTTGCCAAATGAGATGAAAAACTTGTTTTCATCAGAAAAGAGGACTTTGTACCACCAGACAACAGTCCAGTCTTTCTTTTCTCCAGCCCAGCTGAGGCGCCTCTGGCGTTGCTTGTTCGTGAGGAGTGGCTTGACAACAGGAATTTGACATTTGAAGCCCATTTCCAGCATCTGTCTGCATGTTGTTTCTCTTGAAGCAGTAACTCCAGCCTGAGTCCTCTCCTCATGAAGTTCTCCCACATGTTTGAATGGCCCTTTCCTGACCATCTCCTCCAGGCTGCGGTCCTCCCTCCGGCTCGTACACTGTTTTCTTCCACCTTCCACTTAACTGTTCATGAATGTGCTTTGAGGCAGCACTGAGAACACCCAGCTTCTGTTGCTATCACTTTTTGTGTCTCACCACCTTGTGCAGGGAGTCAGTGATGGTTTTCTGTCAGATCAGCAGATCTTCTCCATGATTGTGAATTCTTCTGAACCAAACACGACAGACTTTTTAAAGCCTCAGGACCCTTTTGCAGATGTTTTGTATTACTTACCTGATTAGTGTGTGACACTGTGAGCCCACAACACTGAAGCTTTTCACAGTATTCTAATTTTCAGAGTTTTTGGGTTTGAGGTTTTAATAACCTGTAAATCATAATCAGCAAAATTACAACAAAGAAATGCTTGAGATATCTCACTTTGCATGTGATGAGTCTATAAAATGTATTGGTTGCACCTTTTATGTTGAATTGCCTAAATAAAACTACTTTTGTATGATATTCTAATTTTCTGAGTAGTACCTGTACAAATTGAGTTTACACAGTTTAAATGATTAATAAAAAGTGCACACTATCAGCTTCATAATCAGTTGGGAGTGTGGCTTTCTAACTTTCTGACTCCTTGGTAATGGACATTTTTCTAAAGACCATTAGATTAATGCATTATGTCTATTGTCATATTTTCATCCCTCAGGCCATTAAAGTAGTTTTTCTTTGTTAGTTTGACAATGATTGCATCACATTACTTTAAAACCTCAATTGAGCTTTGTACATTGGGAGAAGTAGTGGAAACGGTTCAGGAGCAGGAATACTTAACAACTCATCATGACATAAGAACTAAATTTCATGAAACGATATCGCTGGTGATGCTCTACTTTTCCTTCTGTTACAGTAAAATCCCATGAAAATATCCAAACCAGCAACAAAGTGTCATTTGTTTTGACTGAGTGCCACAAACAGGAAGAGATATTTTTTCCATTATCATTAACATTTGTTGAGGAAGAAACATAACGATGTCAGACTTATCCTTCAAGAGACGACATGAGCAAAGAGTCAGAATCAATGTTAGTTCAAGTTTAATATGTATCAAATGTAATAGAAAACTCTTTGACAGCTTTTGATATCTTGCTAAGTTAAAAGAAAAATATTAACCGCTCACCACATCCAGTATGGCTTTCAGATAAACCTCCATTCGTACGTGTGTGGGTTGGCTGTGGTTTTTAACAGGACGGGTCATGTAGAATAACTCATTGTTTTTCGTCAGGTTCAGGGAAGTTAACACTTCATGGTAACTGCATTTCCCAGAAGAATGTCCACTGACAGCTGAAAAAATGGATAGATAGATAGATAGATAGATAGATAGATAGATAGATAGATAGATAGATAGATAGATAGATAGATAGATAGATAGATAGATAGATAGATGGATAGATGTACTTTATTGATCCCAAGTTGGGAAATTCTTGTGTTTCAGCAGCAGGTCAAGGTCATACACGACAGACAATAGCATATATTAACTTAGAGTAATACAATATACACTGTACAGAATGTACACTACATAAAAATAAAAATAAAATAAAATAAATATGCTGCAGTATACATAGCACCTGTAAACAGTATATATACATAAAGAAAAAAGAAAACAAGTGTCCAACGTAACAATGATGTGTGCAAAAACCAATACAAGTGTGACAGTAAGACCAGTTAGTGCAAATCTAGCAACAGTAGTGCAAACAGAAATCAGAGAACAGTGACTAACAATGAAGAAGTTCTCTGTTGGACAGAGGTGATTTATTGTACAGGATTATTGCCATTGGTATAAATGACTTCCTGTATCTGTCTGTGTGACAACAAAGCGAAGCGAAGTTGATGTTAAGACACTTTAACTATGAGAAAGATGAACAATTATAAAACAGATAATTAATAATCTTTCCATCCTTCAAATTGGAATTGAAGAGCTTTGCCACATGACTCCTGGGAGCGGTGGAGGGTCATATGCCTCGCCCCGATGTCCGTCGAGGACGTGGAAGATGTATATTTATTCGGCACCCTGATCACTGGGTTTTTGCTGATTGGAGTTGGCATGACCCTGTTGTATCGCTTAATCAAGATTACGGTCGCAGCCAAAGCCCCCAGAAGCTGCCCGTAATGATCGAGAATGTGGGCAGGGCCGTAGGAACGCAACAAGGGACAATTTCTGATTTGAACCGCCGAGTGGGAACCAACACGGAGCTGCTGAGGGCTCTGCAAGGTATTGGTCAATTGGCGAAGGTCAGACCTGTGGATCACATGGCTACATTAGCTAATATTGACTCAAGGAGTGGGGGGGTCACCAGCCTCTAACTCCGTCAAAACAACGTATCTAATCTCTGTTGGCGCCCGAACTGGGGCCTGGCCAAGGCCACCAGCTACAAATTCCCCCATCCTGAGGTTGGTTTGATATCTGCTTGTCAATGTTTGTCATGCAACTGTACGCTATATGTTTGCGAGGTTTTTTTTGAATGACCAAAATCCTCCTCCTGTTTGGAGTAGGACTCTGGCAATTGTCTTTTTTTCCCTCTTCTCTCCCATTGTTTTTCCTCCCCTCCCCTCTTTCTCTCTCCCGCCTCTCCGGTAAGATGGCGGTGCGACGACTGTTGCAGCGGCCCACCCACCGTAAACAGGGGAATGTAATTTCGTTTGTTGTTCAAATGACAATAAAGTGTCTTGTATCTTGTATCTTGTATGTTGTATGCAGTTGTTGCAACTGCTTCTAAAACTATCATATGAAGATTATACATTTTCAATTAGCCTCTCAGTTTCAGTCCATAATAAACTCACACATACAAGTTTTTGCAATAACATCTGAGGCTTGTGGCAACAGATGGACACGTGGCCACATGTGGGTTCATTTATTTCACCACTAGATGTTATCTTATAGTCCCCCTGAGTCTAAACAACTTCCCCCCTTCAAGTTCAACTCCTGTATACAACCAGAAGTGTCTTATTGCAAGCAAACAAACAAAACCCAGCAGCAGATGCATTTGCAGAATGTTATACTTCCATCTCTGGAATAATAAACTTCATAATAAAGTAAATAAATAATTCTGATGATAATCTTTTCTTAGACACTGCCCACATTATTGATTCTCCACAGTGAAGAGTTTTTATTGATTCCAACTCCTTGGTAGAAATGAGCTTCAATAAAACTTGTTATCCAGAGAAACACAGACGCACTGAGGAGGAGCAGTAAACGTACCTGCGAGGAGGAGCAGGAAGAGAAAGCCAGCGAGTGCCATGAGTGCAAACCAGAGGGAGTCCAGTGCGTGAAACAGCAGATGTGCATGTGCCAGTCTGATACATCTCCAGAAGTATTACCTCATATCTATCTGGAAGAGGGCTGGACAAACTGAGCAACCAATCAATGGCTTTTTGGGGGTGTTTTTGTTTTTTTAAGAGAAAAAGGCAGCATTAAAATAAAAAACACTGGCTCCAAGCTACAACATTTTGAATTTTTAAATATCATATCTACTCAGATCATAGTTAAGTTGTACTTTATAACATGACTAAATTTTGACCATTTATACATTTTGCACAACATTTGAAGCCTCGTCTTCTTTAGTTAAGCAGCTGTCCTCCCTGAAAAGTGCTCTGAGGTTACTTTAGGATTTTGGTGCTAAATAATAGAAAGGCGGTTGTCTGTTTGTTTTGTTTTCCATTTCAAAAATCTTGCTTGTATGAGGTGATAAATCTTAGATAAACTGGTATTCCTGTTCTGACTGACGTAAATAAAAGGAAATATTAGGGTTGAATTAAACCCTATTTTGTTTCCTATCAGGATGGCATGGTGGGGTCTTTGTGAGCATTCAAGTTAGATGATGGTATAAGATGGGTGGATGATGGTGATGGCCTCTGCCGAATAAATAGACTCTCAATAGCATTCATAAAAAATGGTCCATGTCAAGCATGAAGTGTAAGTCACACATCCAAGTTCTTTATGTCCATGGTGTTTTATAGCTGCAGCTACGTGTGTTGATAGAGGCCACACCCTCTGCTGCCTTTGTTTTTGTTGTATAATATTCAGACCCAGCTTTTCTGAACTACAAATTTAATGAGATAAAATAACAACATGCTTTATAACAACATCAATAATAGTAATATGTGTGGCAGCAGTGGTTCAGCCCTATTAGTAGTGGGATTTAAAAAGCATCTGATTTATTATTAGTGGAGCTAACACTTTCTCCCCCAGGTGGTTTTGTAGATGATACAGAGTTGTACACAGTGTCTTTGGGTGAATAAAACCACTAATGGTTTGGTTTCCAACACAATCTTCCTGCTACACTTGACCTCAGCTGCTCCTGTCGTCACCACATGATACCTGGACATCTATGATCGCTTGTAATTCTAGATCTTTATGTTATGGATCCAAATCTGTTCAAACAGGCTGCTGGTTGCACAACACACACTTTCAATGAAAAGAGAAGAAGGAAAACCTTTTGTATTGTTTATTTCAACAGCACACAGTCGAGTAGTATATGTTTGTATCTTTATATGAATATACATAAAACATCTTAAATACAGATGGAGATGCAGGTTATAACACTTAAACAGATACATTCACTATATTGCATCATATACTCACAGAAGCACATGTATGAGTCTTAAAGGAGATAAAATCACTGCAGTGTATGTAAGTGTTAAGTATGTAGTAGTGTAGTAGTAGACAGAGCAACAGGAAGACGTTTTGCCTCTTATCTTAGAGGGATCTCCAGTTTTTTGGGTGGCGGCAGGGGTCAGTGGGTTGTTATTGGGTTGGGAACCGGAGGGTCGCCGGCTCAAGTCCCAAACTGGTGGCTAGAGAGGGGCCGGTCCACCTCTAGGGCACTGCCGAGGTGCCCTTGAGCAAGGCACCGACCCCCCAAACTGCTGTTCTCTCAGTTAACCTCACTCAACACCACTTGAATAATCAGGACCTGGAGGAAAATCTTCACAAACATGCAACAACAGCATCATTGGATGACACAGTGAACACACATCAATGAGTAAACTTTACTTCAGGCTGTAACAGGTATAAGCAACATCAGACTAATATGACAGAAATCACAGTTTGTCACAGTTAGCCTAGTTTTTCTGCTTGTGGGCACGAAACAAAGTGGAAAAAGCATAAAACATCATCGTCTATGAAAGGTGAGTGACGCTCGTCACAATAAAAACAAAAAACACAGTAAAACATGAACATCAACCATCTCCTTTTTTTTCCTTTGGTTTAGTTTTGACAAAGCAGAACCTTGTCATGACAGAAACAAATTCATCATATTAATCCCTCTGGTTCATGTTACTTTTAATTTCTTCACCAACAGAAAATTAACTCCATACATTTCTTTCCCAACTACAACATATACATCTGCTCTGTAAACATCACATCTTGAAAAGCATTCAGGAGGAATTTAAATTCAGCTTAGTTTTTTCTTACACCACAATATCACCTAGTTTTGTATTACTTCATCAGAATAACTCGGTAAAGAAAGCAGAATAACACAAAAAATAACATCCACATACAAGAAATCACTCTTGCAAATTCCCCATCAAAAGTTAAATGAGCAAACATTAGTTCTTCAGTCAGGTGCACCTAAACCTCTTGAGGATAACTACAAGAGCAACTTTCAAATCAACAAACACAACCAGTGATAAAAAAATGAGGTTAGTGCCAACATGATCAAATGTATAACTATGGCATAAAACTTCAACCTTGAGCTAATAAACTACTCAACTACAAAACACCCAACAGCATTAAATGTTCAATGTTTTATGTTGATTTTATTATTGTTGTTGTTGTGAAATTATCCTCAGAGAGGTGATAACCGAACACTTTGGCTATTTATTAATTATTTACAATACGATGATGTGACTAGATGTCCCACAGCACACATTTCTTGTTGAGGTTGGTGTCCATGCATTGAATTATATGTCATTTATGTCTGAAAATGTAAGTTTCAAGGCCAAATTCTATTGTGAATGGGTGTGGTAACAGGACATAGATGATTATTTATAAAGCTGTGTCTGCCCAGTGTGTTGTGATAACTGGATTACAGAGGCTGATATTTCTCCTCGTGCAGCTCTGATGATGCACTGTAAGTCAGTAAACACAGCTGAATTATCAATATCTGACTGCATATTTACAACTTCTGATTGGTTTTGAACAAGTCAGTGTGAACCCTCACTGGCCTGTAGAGGCTTCAGCGGGACAATGCATCCAATGCAGGAAGTTGTATTCAAACACATTCTTTTGCTTTGTTTGCCTCCACAATTTGTTCTTATTTTTCAGATTCTCATACTTTTTTTAATGTTTAACGTCTTCTGTGTGTGGTCAAAAGCACTCTTACCAAGATCTCTTTAATTATTACATCTGCTTGTGTACGCTTCCTCCGTCTTTCTGCTGTCACCAGGAAGCTCGTGGCTTGGACAATCTATTTGTTGTGTCCATTTTCAT
The DNA here is from genome assembly GCA_900323345.1 of Pseudochromis fuscus. Lineage (NCBI taxonomy): Eukaryota > Metazoa > Chordata > Actinopteri > Pseudochromidae > Pseudochromis > Pseudochromis fuscus. The sequence continues at coordinate 22,245 of OOFC01031238.1, read as the reverse complement.
GTGAAACTATTTTCATTACATTTCAGTGACTGTGTGACTCTGCTGTCACAGCATTTGCAACATCACAAAGCCTTGGTCATTCCTGAGTTTTGGATGATCTGGAAAATCACATGTTTACTTGGGTTAACTTGATTTAACAGAACCTGACTTTCACTGATGCACAAGTTCTCCTTTTTCATGTTGGTTTACACATCGCACAACACCTGCTCTTATAGTGTTAAGGGGTCATTACTTATGCTAATAACAAACAATCAGGCACACACTTACAATTTATGATCAAGTGGGATTCACCATTCAACACATTTCTCTTATTTTTTCTCTGGCTAGAAAAAAAGAGAAAATAAAAGAGAAATTTAAGGGAATATTTCCACGTGAGGCCCAGTGTTTGTTTTCTTTAGTTGCAATGATTACATGTGTGACAGACTAATTTCATATCAATGTTTGTCAATGTAAACAATGGCTGAAACATGTTTTTAAATTTAATCAGTCTTCGCTTCTGGACTGAACCACACAGAAAAGATCAAAGCCATAAACACAGCGGCTGCAGTGATGTAAAAAACTAAGAAAACCCTGTTGATTTTTTTCACCACTCTGGTCCAGTATCCGGGCTTCACCTCCTCCTTCCTGCTGCTGAGTGTAGTGATGGCTTTCTCCGTCTGCACCAGCTCATCAGAGACTTTCTCCAAGGCAAGAGACACCTCAATCAGCTGACTGCTGCTGCCCTGCACAAGTGGAGTGATAGACAAAGAATCAAAAAGATGATGGACCATATGACACTGTGGGCTGCTACACTTATTAGTCCAGATTTTTGTTTTTATTGTGATCATGTACGTAAATGTATAATGTAAAGCAACATGAAAAACCTGACTGTGAATTACCAGAAAATGTCATTAAAAAAGTTTTTCCACAGTAAAAACTTAAGAAATATATTTTTTAATTAAATAAATAAATAAATAAATATTCTAATGTTCTGATACCATTAGTGACAAATAACTATAAAATGAAGCAGTGACTCTGTAACTTTACATGGATTTGTTCAACTGACAAATATTGTGTAAAATTGACAAAAAAAACAGAAACATGTTTTTCTCAGTTTCATTATTTTCAAACATGTAAATTACCTTCATTTTGCCCAGCCTGCCAGAAAATAATAATAAAAAATGTATGTTTTTTTTTTTATTATTATTTCTTTTGGTTTGCTTGTTTTCTTTTTGTTACTAAACATAAACATAAACATAAACAAAACAGTGTGACCTACAGCTCTGACCTCTTTGGCCAACGATGGTGTTTCATCAGCAGATACATCATCTACTGACCCACAGTCACATTTCTTTTTCTCTGGAAGGACAAACAAAGACAAATGCACAACATTCAAAAAGACATAAATATTCAGTGTACATAAAATTGTCAGTGTGTCTGTAGGTATTGAACGTATAACAGTAAGGTTCATCAGCAATGGGACATTGGAGAGGTTTGGAGAATCAATGAGTGAACCAACCTCTGATACAGTTGTACACCGTGGCTTTGCCATGTTTGTCCTCATTCAGACTTTGATCGTTGTCTGTCTCATTGTCTTTGGATGCAGAGTCTTTCTCTAACAGATAAATCACCAAAATTGTCTCCAGGAGGCTGAGCAGCATCAGAGAAAAAATCCCCATGCAGTAGAGTGCTGAGGGGAGCAGACAGCATCAATAATGTTAAACAAAAAAAAATCCACACTCACTGAGACAGTGTGTGCTGTTCTTGATCATATAAAGTACAGTTCAATACAGGCAAGTGTCTGAGTTTCTTTACCTATCAGAGGGATCCTGTTTGATGAGGAGGGCAGGATTTCATTGAGAATGAGCTGCATCACTGTGACAGCGAGCAGCACGGTGACCTTGAAGCCGATCTTCTCCCCCCCAGTGTCTGAGATCAGGAAGGAGGCCAAGTCCAGACACAAGAAGAGGAGGACGGGCAGCAAGAAGTTGACCATGTAGAGGACCGACCTCCTCTTCATGGTGATCTGTGAAATCAATCAAATCAATCAAATCAAATTGATTGTCCAGAAGGAAATTTGTCTTGGGCATGAAGTGCTGGGTACAGCTGCATACATGCAACAGTAACAAGTAATACATGTAACACTGATTGACAATGCATGACACACAATTTTTCTCTGTACGTCAGTGAACATTGCAACTATTACAGTTGCAGCCAAAAATGTAGGAGAGCTTGAATCTGTTGCCCCTGCAGCTACTAGCTCCATAGCATCTACCTGATGGCTGGAGTTCATATTCAATAAACTGTGCATGTCTCCCCACTGCTGTTTCATACATTACCTGAAGGGATGGGTACTGTTTCTTCCCTTTCACCTTCAATGCAGTTTTCATCATGCTTGTAATTGTAGTTTGAAGATGAACTGACAAGGGGCTGTTACCATGATGTCAGGCCAAATCTAATAATACTATCCAGTACAGCACTGAATGTCAGCATGATGTGCCAGGTGGTGGATAATGCTACTCATTTGACAAAGTATGTAGTGCCCCAGTTAATGGGTGTGAAGGTCTGACATACTGTATTGTCCGGACTATTGAGCGCACCTGTCTATAAGCCGCTATTGAATTTATTCCAACAGTTTCATGTGGTCCACTCTGACCGGGTCTGATGTGACGAGGCTAAATGTATCGGCGGCACGGAGCTTGCTAGCTTGTAAAAACCTAACAAGCTTCGTGCCACCGATACATGAGCCACACTGGTGTTTAAGTCGCAGGGCTCGAAGTCGGAAAAAAGTAGCGGCTTATCGTCCGGAAAATATGGTCATTAAAAAGCACCAGGTGTGGAACATAAGAAGAGCAGAGAAGGAATAAAAAAATAATAATAATAAGGAATAAATAAAACAAAATTATTTAGTTAGAAAGGTTGAGGTTCAAATGGCTGATTGGCATACCCCTACACATTTGACCAAGTGTGTCGTTTCTAAACTTCATAAACCATAAGACCCTTCCACTTCTGTGTGTCTACATCTAGAAATACTTACAGTGAAAACAATCAAGGTTTGGTTGTAACCAAAATCATTGATAGTGTGACTGGAGACACTTTGATTAATGAAGAGCCACTCAAACTCCGCAAACATCAGCTCATCAGACCCCTTTGTATAGTTTGGGTTGTAGAATAAGTGTACCTCTTGATCTGCAAAGAAAACATAAAAACAGCTGTCAGGTTTCATGAATAAAACAACAAAAGAAAGATGTGGTGGTATCAAATGGACCATAAATATGTTAACATGTAAACAGACCATGCTGTGGCCTCACCAGAGTACATGGTGGACTTGAAGGAGATGCTGCAGCTCTGACTGTCAAAGGGGAATTTATAAACATACATCTTACACATGGCATTAACCACCAGCTCGTACCTAAAATCAACCCAGCCATCAGGTTGAATGCTGAGAAAAGGACTTGGGTCAACTTTGTCCTTATTGATCCTGGATGAGAGCAAACACACACATTAGGGCAAATGGTTAAAGCGTCACACTAAATCACATGGTGCAACAGCTTTCCATAAACCATAACTTTTATTGTCCATTTTATAATTTACATCTATAATTTACTTAAACTTACTCACTTGTTTTTTTAAGTATTGAAATTGTCTTTGTGCTCTTGAACAAGTGTGTGAGATATACAGCTTCTGAAATTCTTCCACGTAAAGGCCAACTCAGGTGCAGACTTGCATGCACTGGATCAAATGTTTGGCCCTTTCTGAAATTTAATTGGTCCCTGTCACTTGACTCCCTTTAGCTTTTCATTGGTTGGATCTTTACAGATGCACATTTCTCAGCTTTTTAGAGTACACAAAGTTCTTTAACAAAGAACAGGTTTACAGGTTTACAAGTTTTTAAAGATATTTGGAAGGATGTAATAATAAAAAAAGGCAGTTAAAGATGCAAGGACAGCATTTTATTCTAATTTAATTTCAGTAAATCATCTTAACCCTTTAGTTTTGTTTAAGGTTTTCGAGTCCATCGCCACCCCTTCCCCTCTCCTTGCTGATGCTTCCATTTAATTACATGAGAAGTTTTTAACACAGTTGGACCCCGTATTTTATCAATTATTAATAGTTCTTCGACAGAAGGTACAGTCCCCTCTGTTGGATCACGCTGTAGTCCAACCTCTTTTAAAAAACTTCAACCTTCATCCCTCTGATTTTAATAATCTTAGACCAATTTCAAATCTTCCATTTTTATCCAAGATTTTATAGAGGGTGGGTTCTACACAGCTTTTATCTTTTATAACCTAAAATAACCTCTTTGAGAAATTCCAGTCTGGTTTGGTCACAGCACTGAGACGGCCCTCCTCAGGATCTCCTGATCTTTTAGAGTGAACCTTTTCGGTCACCATAGGTAACCTATCCTAATCGACCTCTACTCTTGCCTGTGGTGTACCGCAAGGTTTGGTTTTAGGTCCAGTTTAATTTTCTACTTATATGCTGCTCCTTGGACAAATAATTCAGAATCACAAAGTCTCCTTTCACTGTTATGCAGACGACACACAGATACACCTGCCCCTGAAGCTGATGTGGTCATGGCCCTGACTTAATGGGGATGCAAGGTTTGTGGATACAATGTCTCTTTCTTAAGGCTGGAGGATACTGAATATGAAACCATAACAAAATGTGAGAAATCTGAATGCTCCAGTATTGTGTTAAACATCAATAGTTAGTTTTGTGACTGCAATCATCTCAGAGTGTGAGTGCATATATTTGAACTTACATCTCTTCAATAGTTAGATCTGGCATCCACAGAAGGTTAGTCGGAACAACTATACGATCAAAACCACAGAAGTCCTTTGGATCCCACTTAGCATGTTCATGGTGCCATTTCTACACCAGAAAACATCAGTGGGGGGAAGAAGAAAGGAAGAAAGATACAAGGAAGGAGATGAAGAGAAACAAACAATGAAAAGACGGTACAAAAAGGAAATAATTTGACTTTCCACAACAGAGGAGCAAGTGAGAAACATTGGATTTCAAAGACGATAACTCACCAAGTAAGTTCGAATGTAAGAAACAAACATCAGCTCAGCCACTTTCTATGAGCAAAGAACGTGAAGAAATGTGGATGAAAACCTTTCCAGTTTCAAAGTCAACATACTGTAGCTGACAGTACACACAAGAAAGTGCCCAAAAACAGAGTTATACTCAAAAATGGTCATTTTTGGCTTTGTAATGCTTTATAAACAATATATACATATTCTTCATGAATTTGCATGACTAAACTTGGAAGAGTATCAGAAGAAAATAATTGTTTGTTTTGGACAATGCAAATTCTGAAAAACTAATGATTTGTTCCTGAGCACATATGTTTTATGACAAGAAAAAAGCATACACTCTTTAGCATGGACAATACTATCAATAAAAAAGAACGAAAGACAGAAGCAACTTACCACATCCAGGATGGCAAAGATCTTTATGTGAAGGTATATCACTGTTGGAGTATAGTATTTTTTAACAGGCCGGCCCACCGTGTATAAATCAGTGTTTCCCGTCAGATTCAGGTGGTCCAAAAGATACTTAAAACTGCAGTTATCCTCCTGGTCCAATGAATTTTCTGGAAATTATAAAGCCATATTTCTCATAAGAGAGTTTCTATTTTAACAGCAAAACAAAGAAATGCTCCATGCTCTCATTTCTGCTTTTTAGTAAGAATATCATGTTTCCATGCATATAAAGAATAATTAAAACAGGAACGATTTAGTTTCAAGAGATAGTCAGTTGAACATCAGTAATTAGTGTTTACATGGTTACATGTGCAGGCAAACAAAGTGTGTGAACTTTTGGAGAGTTTGTTTCATACCTTTATTGGGAGGCTCCAAACTGGAGGAGTTTCCACCTGACAGAAAAAAACACAGTTCATTATTTTTAATATTATTACAATTAATATACATCCTCTGCTTTACCCATAATGTATTGTACCTGATGTTTCTTCAGAGCTGTGGTTGGATGCCTGTTGATCATCATTAAACTCTTGTGGCTCTAAACCAGAGGTAATTCCACCTGACAGATAAGACATATTGTATATATGTGCAAGCAATGTTAAAGCATTGTTTCATTTGTATTGTAGGCTACTTGTATTTCTTTTGACATAGACCCAGTGGAAAGAGCTTAGGGTCTATCAACATATGTCTAGAGAAAATCCTCCCATAATGTTTTGATCTTCCTGCACTGCCAAATGCAATGAAATAATGAGTGTTTTTGTTTTGTTTTGTTTTTTCCAGCTGGACCAACAACTAATAGGGATGTAAGGATATATTCTGAATCAGTTAAAAATCGATACATTTAACGGAGGATTTAAACTGATACAGCAAAATTTGTATCGGAAAACACATTTTAAACAGCAGGGGGCTGTCTGCTTTTGACTGCGCTTATTCAACGTCTCTTTTGCTAACCTGAGGACAACAGTCGCGGACTCCAAACAAGCATGACAGCGGCAGGTGAGGAAGTTACTGTTGTGGATGCATCCATAGACACAATAAAGAATAATAATAACTTTATTGTGTCTATGGATGCACCGCCCTGTTTTAAATCAGTGACATACTGCGTAGGAGTCATCTATCGATTATTCTGGCTTCCATTTCTTTTGTCTGGTTACCACGGTGACGGAG
>OOFC01031205.1:0-20696 GCA_900323345.1 Pseudochromis fuscus | reverse complement strand
TACTGAATCAGGGAAAAGTTCCCTCCACGTTTGTGATGCACTAACTAGGTGATAAAAAGTTGCACTACCTGTTGTACCTTGCTGTTGGTAAAAGATAAAACTACGTCACTGACGTTACCTCGGAGAAAAAAATAAAACAGCTGTTCATGTAGCTTTGAACTGTGACAAATGGAGTTAGAAATACATTGTTTTCAATGAAGGCGGCGCAAATACTGGTAAGAGCTACTGGTACATACGGTACTGTATTGTGAATGTACTAGCTTGTTGTGGGAGTGAACGGAGTTGTCAGAACGTTGGGTTGTTTTCTATTAATAAAGTTTGACTGACTGACTTATCTGACTGTTTTGTTGACGTTCACTTTAGCGCAGCTTCATCTAGATGGATGATAACACAACTACAGTAGTTTCTATTCTATGCTCCTTAATGCGCCTTATATATGAAAACAGTTTTAAAATAGGCCATTCATTGAAGGTGCACCTTATAATCCGATGCCCCTTATAGTGCAGAAAATATGGTAACTGAAAATAAACCAAGCCCAGATGTGTTGTAATTATTTGTGACTCTACATTTAGTTTTGACTCTGGACACATTAAACTTTGGCCATGCAAACATACATCAGAAACAGCGTCCCCCTCATTTTAGTAATGGTGACAATTTAGAGTCTTTTTTCTTGTGGGTTAATGTGTACTGCTGCTCATTATAGAGAGGTTTTACTAAATAACTAAATTTCTTTAACCACCGGTTAAGATCTATGAACACCACACCATAATGACACTAGAGGCTTCATACAAACAAAGAACATCTAAGCTAAATTCTGGAGTATCAGTTTACATATGAGTTTCTATGTTGTAACATTGATTCACACTGAAAATGCACAGAAGCAGTTTTAGCAAGAAGAGAATTTTCCAAACATAAACGTCCCATCACCCAAATTATCAGGTTGAGAGAAAGTGACATCAATTAACATCCAAGTGGCAGTTAAGGGAATCATTTTTAATCAGAAACTAAATAGAATGGTCAGTCTGTTGGAAGCCAATTATCAGTGAGGAGAAATTGGGAAAGTAATCTCATGCTGGCGTCACAGTGTATTGTTGGGGACAGTGGGTGGGAGAGGGAGAGTCGGTGAATCATGAGAGCTTCTTTTTGGGTAGTTAAAGCGTCTTTTCAAAAGTTGCATGTGTGCCCTTTGTCCAGAATTAGTTATATAAACCGTCATAGTCACTCTGACGGCAGCGCAGCCCCCTTCTCCTCATATTTAGCCACTGCTCATGTTGCCATGTTTTTTTTTTTTCTTTCCTCTTTATTTTTCTGCTTCTAAGGGAAGATCAAAACAAACCTCGAGCATTTGCTGAGCAAACAAGTTTCATTTTATCACAGTCTGCATGAAAAATTCTGCTGCACTCTATTTCACATCTATCCCTACTTAGCACCACACACTGAGGGGACATTCAGGTGGAGCGCTCATGGAGAGGATTAAATACACGTAATAATTATGGAGCTATGGCCATGTGAGGGATGCCTGTGGTAATGAGGATAGATTGCCTGCTCTGGCATAATTACGCTCATTCAATCAAGCTCTTCTGCATAGTGCCTGCACGCTGTCTAATAATCAGAAATTATTACCGTCTTATTGTCAGTGTCCTGCAGAAACCTTGTGTGTCAAAAATGTCTGTTTTGCAAGCTGAAATGGGTCTTTCCATTTATATGTATGGGATTTTATCATGCAAACGGCTCCAGCTTGGGATCTGTGACAGTGAAAGTATGCCAAAAATAAACACCAATCCCACCACTACATTACTTTTACCGAAGGTCTGTGCTGTAGGAGACTGAAAGCATTGTGTGACCAAATACGCATATGCATGCAAATGAAATTGGCTACGACTCCCACTTAGGATCGAACCACCAATGAATTTGGTCTCCTAACTGTGTTAACAAGGATGTAGAAGAACCCAAAGGCATCAGAGAAGTGTCTGTCTGAGAGAATTAGGAGCAATGTCTGCAATACCCCTGAAACATTCTTGGATGGCCAATTAAGATTGTGTGATTTAGTATCAAGTGCAGTGTTAAGGTCATGAGGCTCTGGAAAAGACAGACATCCAGGCTAAAATAAGATTATCTGTCACTTCTAGTAGATCAATACTATCAGCTTCAATTGTGCTGCTAAGCTCTATTTGATGGAGAAATTACTGCAGATGGGGGGAAAATCATTGTTCCTACAGTTTATACCTATAATGAACAGCTATAATAACTTTTAGATTAGTAGGACACTTATTTAAGTTATTATTGCTGTTTTTATTATCATTCAGATTTTCCTGAGATTTTCTTACAGTTCCTTCCTTTTAATAACTGACATTTTCTAAATATTTGTAGTGTTTGTGTTTACCTATTTCAATCAGGTTGTTTTTTTATGTACAATTCTTGCATGGTACACTATCACCATATCACAAAGGTGTGATAACAATTTGAAGTAATATACAAGATCTCATGTGGAACTACAAAGCACTCAGAGACCACAAAACTCTGCTCAGCAATAATCCAGCTGCACCGATGCTATAGATTGAACACTGTTGCCCCCTTGTGGTGAACTTGCACATCTGTCTTACCTTTGCCCATTATAACAAATATGGGTTTTTTGGCATGTATTTCAGACAAGATCCCATCCCCTGATTTTGTCTAAAATTTAATCCCTTGTTCGTTGGGTAATATCCTGTCTCTCCAAGAAAATAATATAATTAAATTCAATAGTTTTTGGGATTTTTTCCCATAATGTTGCTAAGAGTGAGGCAGTCAAACAGCTACCTGCATGGCAAGGGTAATTCACAATTTAAAAAAAAATACCTTTATTTATACAGGTTATCTCATTGAGGCATGAAGTCTCATTTTCAAAAACTGAATCGTGATGTAAAAATACTAACGTCATTTAAAAGTAAAATGCTACTTCAGTGACTTTTCACCTGCTAGAAAGTGGTCAAGAGGTCATTCAGAGCTGTACACGACCGCACCCCTGAGCTGACAAGTTTCAATATCTTGTTCAAGGGCACTTGAGCAGGGTGCACTTGTGCCCAGCCTGTTGAAGCACAGCCACCCTCCTTACTGTGCTGCACGCTGTGTCTGTGACTTGTTGTGACTGCTGATAGCAACATCTGTACTGACAGATGGGTCGGGAAATAGCGGCTGTTGGTGAACTATTGCAATTTCTATTCTAAGAATGTAGTTTTGAGAACTGCAGGTAAATGTGAATAGAGATGGACCTGTACTCTCTTCAAAAGCTGCACTTGTTGACATGAGATAGAAAAGAAACTGCAATTACAGAAAGTTTAGAGTTTTAATAGTGTTGGATTTGGTTTGTCTAACAGCAAGGACATGTGTGAAACCACTGCGTATGGGGGAATCAGTGTTTATCAAGATGTAAATGAAGGATTTGGGCATAATGAGACGACTGTGGTGACCCTGAAAACTGGAAGCAGAGGGGACCAAATACCTCTGGAAATTATATGGAGGAATCTGAAAGCTGTAATTGGCAGAGTGAGCCTGGATCTGGTTTCCCTGAAAAACAGGAGCAGGGGTTCCTAACCTCCAGACGCTGTGAAAACTAAATTATCTCTCTGTAAATTATGAATAAAAAAAAATGGGCTGACTTGCAGTTGTGTGCATAGACTCCTGGCCTCTCATAAGCCGAGTGTAAAACAAAATGCTCTGTTTGTTTCCGAGTTAGAAACGGATGAATGTCAGCGAGGGGGACGCAGTAATTAGATTGTGAAGGTGTTTAGTTCTTCTTTCCAGTTCACAGCATCTGTCACACAACACAATGCATACAGTGCTTAGTATGAAGTGACAGATATGGCAGGGGTGAAAAATTCACAGTCTTGGAAAAATAATGGTTATGTGAGGACATCCTAACGTGGAAAAAAAAAATAATAATAATGACTCACATTTCCACATCTCCTAAACATTATGGTGCACATTCATCTTTCTGATCTTGATATCATTATTTGTTGTGGGTGATTGTGCTGTGGGAGCCTCGAAAATGTTTCTATACATGTCTACCGGTGGAAGGATATATACATCAGTGATCAAGTTTAAAGTAAAGGAGATGATCTTAGTTATCTAGACGCCTAAAGTAAGGACATTTATTTAAGAATAGGATACAATAGGAATACATTTATATAGCGCTTTCATGACCTTAGCTAGGTCCCAAAGTGCTTTACAAGGCAACTCATTCACCCATTCACCCACTCACACATCAATGGCTACAGAGCTGCAAGGCGCTAGCTGCCATTGGGAGCAACTTAGGGTTCAGTGTCTTGCCCAAGGACACTTCAACATGTGGACAGGAGGAGCTGCGGATCAAACCCATGACCTTATGATTAATAGGCGACCCGCTCTACCCACCCCTAGTCCCGCCCCTACACTTACGGCCTATTTTAGTAAGTGTGGAAATATTAGAGGCAGTGGAGAACTAATACTAAGAATCTTTTTTTATTATTGATATTTGCGTCACACTTTATTTGCATCACCGAGTGCTTTTCAAAATATATAAATAAAAAATGATTCATCAATAAAAGCAGAAATATAAAATAGAAAAGGTCAAGAGCAGTTAAGATGAAAGCATAAAAGCAAGTCTGTAAATTTTGTTTTTTTCATAATTACAAATAAACCAAGTGAGTGTTGACAGCAAAAAGAAAAGAGAAGAAAAAAAAAACCCTCAGCCTGCAATGCTTTTCAATGTGGATGTTGTAACATCTGCCAAAGACCAACCTGTGATCATTTCATTCCTGTAATAGAACATAGTTTGTTACAGAACATCTATGTTCGTCAGTCCTGGCTCTTACATTCAGTGCTTGAGATTACAGATGCTGAAACAGGGGTGATTACCTTAAGACTGACGGCTTAGGAGAACTGATAATGTTAACCACACTTCAAAATAGTCTCTCTTTCACTGCAGCCATGATGTAAGCACAGGTGCCCTCTTGTCAAAAGGTGCACATATCATTTTAAGATGAAACTCCTTTTTATGTTCTTATATTCAGATGTGCCATCCCTTAGCTTAAAGTCTCTTTTGATGTCAGGAGTATCTTGTTAGATTCTTCTTGTCACTTTTTTATAGCCAGTGAAAATACCTTTGATTCTGAGAGCTCTTCAGTTAGGCTTCATTTCATATGATGGGAATCCCTCTCCTCCGCTCCTTTAATGAAATCGTGGTTATTTTTAAGCTTGTAGATTTGGTCCAATAGATTTAAAAAGTTTCTGTGTGAGAGACGAAAACAAATTTTGTAATGAAGTCTCCGGCAAGGCAGACTTTAAGAAGTGTTGAGAGGTGTTTTCATTTTCAGTGATGGGGAGCGGAGAGTGATCTCAGGAGCTTTACATAAAGCTTAAAAATTTGTATCCCTAAAAGACTTTTTAAAGTGAATTTTTTATTATACCTTGTACCATAAGTATAAAATGGGAAAAATGCATATTATATATTATTTGTGTCCCTGGATAGAATTAATCCTCTAATTCTCCAAAACACTTCATAATGTTAATATTTAATGAAGCCGCTGAAGACTACAAAAACATCAATTAAGCCGGGTGTGTATTAACAAAACGAAACACTGCAACAATAGTGAAACAGAGTTGTCCGGACAAGGACTGCATCTGCCTCTAGTGAAACATTTCCATGGTTTGGTGAAGCATAAATGAAAGGGCACAAACCAACATGACACCAACCTCATGTAACTTCCATTCATGTATTGCAGATGCCACTTTCTGCCTTTCACTTTCTTTTTGCCTTCGTCCTATCATGTGCTGATGCTGTAGCAAAAGAAGAGAAAAAAAAACAGGAGAAGCTTTGGGCAAAGGTCCAGGGTGACTTTATGTTTTTTTATGGTCTGAGCAATCAAAGAAATTGATATGTCACCAAGGAGAACCACAGTCGGCTGGTTTTTTTTAGGTTATGTAGCTTCAAAGCTCCAGTGAAATAGCTTTGAATTCATATTTTTTTCCTGTGTCGTTTGTGGTGTTTCCACATTACATTTAACAAGATTATAAAGGATAAATGAGTTGAAAAGAAGGCAGGACAAATGTTGTTAAATGGACACTGACTGAGGTTCACTCTGCAACCTCCATCACTGCCTGGAGCTGCTGGAGAGAGAAAGTAGAGGAAGAAGAAAGAATCTGTCAGGTGATATGTGTTCAAACCAGAAATGAACTTGACATCGGTGATGTTGTGTCAAACCAACACCTCTCAACCTCCAACACACGTTACAGCTGCTCGTGCTCATTAGCTTAAAGCTGAAGGTAGACCGGGAGGTTTGATGGGATAGGTTGTTGGGATCAGTGCTGGTCCCAGATGAAAATTTTTTAGACAAGAATTTGATTTGTGCTGTGGGTTCTGACAGCCAAGGTCTTCTTTTTGTCTTAAATACCTGCATGTGATGGAGGCATATTTGGGAAATGAAAAACACTCAAGCTATTTGTATTTCATCAGCACTGACATGACTGACCCCAGGCATGTTGATTCATTTATGGCAGGTGGCGTCACAAACACCATGCCATGATCTGACTAAAAATTTGATTGGCAATATTGGCTATTAGACCAACTACCGTAAATTCTGGACTATAAGCCGCTACTTTCTTTCCAACGCTTTGAACCCTGCGGCTTTAACATCGGTGTGTCTAATATATGGATTTTTTATAAGCTAACGAGCTTCGTGCTGCTACATTTAGCCTCGTAACATCAGACCCATGAAATTACTGGACAGGTCACAGTGGACCAATGAAACAGTTTGAATGCAATCAAAGGCACTCACACTAAATTCGTCAGATCAGTCATTTTGCCCTTCAGGCACACACCCTCATCATGGAAAACATGACGAAATGCATATGATGCAGCTTTCAAGTTAAAGGCAATTGATCTGGCTGTTGAAGAAGGAACTAGAGCTGCTGCATGTAAGCTTGGCATCAGTGTGGTGAGACGTTGGAGACGGCAGCGTGAAGAACTGTTTCAATGTGCACTGGTGGTTTCAGTGCAGGAGGAAGATGAAGATAGCGATCGATGACTTTTCTGGTAGGATACTGTGTAACCAGCTGTGTTACGAGCACTGTTTGGAAAACAGCCTATATTAATTAAAAGTTTAAAAAAAAATCTTTCTGTGTAAATATCCCATGTTACAATGTGGACACCTGTGGCTGATAGACAGGTGCAGCTTATCTATGTACAAAACTTGTTTCTTAGTGGGTGCGGCTTATATTCAGGTGCGCTCCGGAAAGTATGGTAATCATTTGTACTCCAACGAATTCCAGTACAACCTACTACACTGCTGGACAACAGTACTACAATACCTAGCCATAACTCAACCATAATTAGTTTGATGAATTTTGAGGGTACTAAATGTCATTGTGGAGGCCAAGATGATGAAATAAGAGGGCTTGGCCCTTGGACTACAGAAGTGCTGCGAAAATGTATTTTTATGCATCCCAAACTAAAAATGAGTCATCTAGACTATTTTCCATTCCTTTAAGTTTTAATGATAACTCCCGGGTAAAAAATGAATAAATAAAACTCTACAGGTTAACACAACAATGTAACAAGCAGAAGTTGTTAGCAAATTGTTATTGCTAATATCCTCATAATTTAATTACTACTAAGTACAACTTTGACATAGCTAATATCATTTTTCTACAGAAGACTAAACACTGTTGCCCTCTTGTGGTGACATAGCAACACTGCTCATGAATCTTTCGGAAATGTTGCTAACAGATGAACAGACGAGCACAGGCTAACATGGTGGAGGTCATAAATCGAATAAAAGCGTATGGACAACAGCTACTCATAGTTCAAACACAGTATTGTGAGAGATACCATCTGAGGCAGGCATAGGTTTCATGTAGACCTCAGACTGGAAAGATGTTGTCAGATGATACACAATTGTCGTATCTGAAATTCAGTTTTAAATTTCTATCTGTATCTTTCTTCTCTCCAGGTGCAATGAGGGAAACAACCAGTCTGCATCGTGGAACCCTGCAGAGTCCTCCCACTGCAACAGGAGAAGGGTCCTTCCTCAAGAGATGCAGAACGACCTGGAACGTCCATCCTCCCAGGACCTTCCACCTCCACCGCCTCCCTCTCCCCTCCCTCATCCCCATTCTCTCCCCCTGCTGGAGAAACACCTGCCCTTAGTGACCACCTCTAACGGGCGATCCGACCTGTTAGGGCGGGGGTTGAGCCAAGGACTGGGGACAGGACAGGGGGGATCTGGGCAGGCCATAACACAGTGCCGGGGTTTGGGAGTGGGCGACTGTGGTCCAGGCCTCGGTGTGGGCCGGAACCCGCTAGTTCAGGAACTGTCAGAACTGGAGGGTCAAATACTTGTTATCAAGCAGCAGCTGCAGTCAGCCATGAGGAGGAAGCGGGAGCTAGAACAGTACCAATCAGAAAACCAGCAAGCAAATCAGACTGCACCCAATCAGCCCAGTACACACCAGTCCAACCAGTTTGCTCAGTACACCCAGCCCCACCAGCAGACTAACCAACACACAAACACACTCCCAGAGTTCTGAAGCTCGTCTCCTCTGTGTTGTCCAGAGAAACCTGGTTAGACACAGGACTCCTTTCCAAAAACCTCCTCTGGGTCCTGGAACAGGATCTTTGCCTGGAGTTGGAACCCTCACAGATTTCCAGTAGCAGGATCTTCCTTTAGACTCAGGAGTTCCCCTGAATGCTGGACTGAGATGTTCTTCAAGGACCAGATCTTGCTCTGTAATTCCAAGTAGGACATTTTCTGGCTTCTGGAAGGTGAGATCTGAGTAGATGACAGGCACCGTGGACAAGGGTGATCTTGGACCAAATCTGTTCTGAGACCCTCACAAGCTTGTTGTGTCACTGAAGAGCTGTGCGATCCCTTCCTGTTCTCAACCTGCCATTTTCTTTACCTCCATTTCACCCCTTTCTCATCCCGTATTTTTTTCCTTTTACATTCCTTTTCTGCTTACGACCTTCTTTTGTCCCTCTCATACCTCTTCTCTAAGCCTCATCTCTTCAAGGGTACAGATTTGCTTGCGTTGATGATAAGCTTGATCGTAGTCATGAGGACTCTTTGGTATTTAAGCTTAATGGACTAATTCACCTGAGTCAGTTGAGACTCATTGAGAGTGCAAAATGACCCGAGGTTGAACCCAGCTAGTTAAGTCTTTATGTCCTTGAGTCTTGCTGAAACCTTGTATCTTTCAGACATACAGCTGAAAGAAAAAAACATACAACTGCTGGCGACTGGTTGATATTACCAATGACGATTTCATGTTTCTGGCCTTTGGCAGTGCATTTACTTTGGCTTCGGGCATTTTTTGATAAGCTTTTTGAGGGTTTAACGAGGCTGCTGTTACAAGCTACGAAAGAAAAAGATATAAAGCTTTCGCAAGACACCTTTACATTCATAAGGAACGCCTGGTTGGCATCTTGTGGTGGATAATAGGACAATACACAATCTTACTTATGAACCACTGTATAATGTTGTCCTGCACTTCACTGATGCACTCCTGGTTTCTTAAAGAAAGGCATCATTTAACCTGTCAGAGTTTGAGTTATGGTCTCAAAAGTTTTTCATGGTGGATTCACAATAACAGGCAAACTCAAGAAGTAAACATGGTAATAAATCCAAGAGTTTTAAATGTCGTTTAAGTCAGGAAGCCAAAACCGAATCTTTTTGCCCAGCGTCTTGAGAAGATATTGGTGCTCTTGTAATATTGGAACAAACCAGGAGTATCATTCAGTTGTTGATACAAGCCCATAGTTAAATCATAAATGTAAACATGAACCACTGGTCTAACTCTGACATGTTACTTATGTGATGAACATACACAACTGAACACACCAAAAACAGTCCTCTGTGATGAGACCTGTTTTCTTGCATCTTTTCTGTTTGAGTTTGGACATGTTCTGTTATTAAAAATGTACCTCTCTTCTTTGCACTCAACTTCGTTCAAACACTTCTTTTCTGCCGTCTCTCGAAATGATTTCACATCTGAAAGCTGATGTTGACGTACTAAGAGTATTTGAGAGTTGCGCAAAGTTGCATCTCAGGGAAGTTTTTAATTATAACGCCTCCATAACCTTGACACTGTTAGTTACAGAGCACCTCCTCTCAAATGGGTTTTCTAAAAACTTTAGTGTGATTTGTTTCTGGCACCAAATTGAATTTACTGCCAAGTGACTCACACGGAGACCAGAGGCTTGATGATTTTAACGGGGTTTGAGGGATTTCCTTTTGCCGAACGCTAACGAGTTTCAAGCTTTCGTAAGAGAGAAGACGATCAGTCAATAAGAATACAAGAACAATGGCTGACATCCAGGACACATGAATTAAACTGTGTGTCCATGCGTCATATCCAAGTTGTTCATTGAGATTCACCAGCAGTTACTTATTATAACCCATCCAAATAGATTCCCTTTGAAACACCCTGCAGCTATATAAATAACCAAACCACTCACAGCTTTGCTCCCTACCTTGAAATGATATTTGGTTGTTGTGCTATTCTTCACTCATATTGCTAGGGGACAGCAATTTGGACAGGGAAGCGTACTCAGAACAGCCAACGATGACATTTTATGAACACATGGCATGGTCAAATACTGCCACACACACACACACACAAACAGCTCCTATCTATTTAGCCAGTGTGTCTGCAGGGTAAGCGCAGGCTGTCACAGCTGAAATGAACACCTGACAGAGCAAAAGAGCGAGTGCACTGGCTGAGCCGTCAGCTTTCTTTGTGTCTCTGTGCGTGTATGCCTCGCTTAGTGGTGACATAAACATCACTGAAGTCGATGCGGTCGTAACAGGATGAATCAACACAAGAACTAAATAAGAACCTGGTTTTAGCATATCTGTGCTCACTCTAATCACTTGTCCGGGCACCATGTGTGGATGGACAGGGGTGTGGTGTGAGAAAGAAAGAGGTGCCTCACAGGATGCAACACTCATTGAGCAGGACGAGAATTAAATCATATTCATATTAACTTTTAGTGAGACTTTTTTCGAGCAACTATGGTTGGTTCATTATTTCAAATTGCACTTATGAGACACTTTGCATTATTTAAACTCAAAATCTGTTCATTTCAATTGTGTCTGGGTTGTGACTGTGCATCACTCCTTCTTCTGTTTTTATCATTTCTTATAATGTTGGTACAGATGTTATGCCCTATGCAGATTGTATACCGTATTTTCCGGAATATAGAGCGCACCTGTCTATAAATCGCTATTGAATTTATTCAAACAGTTTCATGTCGTCCACTCTGACCGGGTCAGATGTGACGACGCTAAATGTATCACGGAGCTTGCTAGCTTGTAAAAAGCCAACGAGCTTCGTGCCACCGATACATGAGAAACACCGGTGTTTAGGTTCAAAGTGTTGGAAAAAAAGTAGCGGCTTATAGTCCGGAAAATACGGTAATTAGTATATATGAGCATACAGATTCAGATATACTTTATTGTCATTTTCCAGAGAAAACGAAATTTAAGTTTCCCCTACTTAAGGAGGAGTGGCCACGCTGCAACAGGAGTCGTGCCTGCAGTTTAACCGGGGGGGGAGGGGACAGTACATACCCACATACACACACATATAAATCTAAATACATATACACACATCCATACCCACCTGCGCTCATGTACTATATACACATACTCGCACGTATGTAGATGCATACACTCAAAACACATGCACACATCCATATATGCACATGTCCATACATACTCGCATTCACAGGGCCACAAATATATTACTCACAGTGTTTCTACCACAATCACATTATACTTATGTCCTGGAAAAATTGCACCTATCTCCTCCTTCGTTCATCTTTGTCCAGCTTTTTACTTGCAGACATATATATATATTATAGCCTGATAGAAACCATGATGCTCAGTGTGTGGGAATGCTGAGGTTATTAGGCTAGTGTGTGCCCACCCTCTTTGCACTGCCTGAGTAGACTAAATCTAATATCTCTAACAGTCTAACAGTCTGTGATCCCTCAGATCAATATTTATTTATCGCCCACATCAGAACCTTGACATCACATCCTTTTTCAGGACTAACTGCAGAGATTTTTTTTGTTGTTGTTGAATGGAAGGATAATATGTTCATACCTTTAGGCTGCAGATGAGCCTGCAAAGAAGGTGGAATTTGTATGCAGCTGAAGTGATATTGCAAGGCTCAACTCAGGGAAAAAAACTTGAGTAACAAAAACAAATCTCTGGATATTCAAAGAAACACAAGGACAGACACGTTTCCCACTTCTTCCATCAAGGTAACTTGCTAATGCTGACTGTGAAGATGGATCATCCTTGTCTTTCGTCACCTATTTTGATAGTAAATGAAAAGCCACAGTTTTTATTTAACCATTCTGACACATAATGAAAAACACCAGAGAAGACACAGTTGCTACTGACTATTTAATTTTTGGACAAACCAAGAAAAAAAAAATATATGTAGCATTTCAAATGAAATGCTCTTTTTTTGTTTTCAAAGTAAAAGACAATTATAATCACAATGATAATGAGTAATATCTATAAAACATCTTGACTTCTCTCTTCATGCTGGGCATATCTTCCAATAGGAAATGGAGTCACAACATTGCATCACAATCCACTGGTGGGTCTGGGAGAGGGGAGGGGGTGCCTCAAGGAGGAAAAGTGAAGCAGGAGTCATTAGCCTGGTTTCCACTGAAAGGGCTAGCCAGGCCTCAAGTAAATTACTCAGTTTCACTCCAAAGAGCATTTCGGTCTCTGTTGTTTTCCCCCCATCTATTTAATGGGGACGTGTTCCATTGGAATTTTAGTTTTCATTTAATTGTAAAACCAAACCTGTACAATCTTCAGGTAGATCTGGCACAGGCTAGCCCCACTGGACCTCTCTATTGAGATATTCCTATTAACATCACAGTGAATCAGGAAATCGGGGTGAAACATACTCATACTGAGCATTTCAACCAATCACATTTTTATATATTGCGGCTGATAAAACGGCACGGCAGGTGCCAAACCCCATTTTCTGACTCGGAGGATGTCACTGACTCTTCCTTGCCATTTCCTCCAAAGGGGAGAGGAGCTGTTCCCCAAAACACCTAAACTGATACCAAAACATATCCAGGTTTACAGCAGGCAAACAGGTCCAAATGGATCATAATAGTCATACAGATTAACAAAAATCCTTAAAAAATATGACCTGACACGGTCAATTAATGTACAGAGAGAGATAATAAAAAGAAGGATTCTGTCTTTTTTTCTGTACAAATGACAAACACCACAGAACAACAACATCAATATTTTTTCCATAGCAGATTTTTCAGACCGAGTGGGATAGATGTGGTGATGGACAAGGCATCTCACCGGACAGGATGTGATGTAAAACAGAGTGAGTCAGCTGACAGAAGTGTGCAGGTTTAACATTGTCAGGATAGGCTACAGCACTCGCTCATACAAAATGTACAAAACACCATCCTCTAACTACAAACAGCACACCCTGGAGGAAAAAAACTGTGCCATGTTTCAAATGATTTTAAAAACCTGGAAAACCAATCTGTGCTTAAGTTGCCGTTGTGATATTTTTGCCACCGATGAGATTCTGTGTGCCTTGGCAGGTTGAAGTGAGCATAGCTCGACTAGGTGAAAACCATTACAAACATGGTGTATTTTCTCCCCCAGGTGACTTAAACAGATATATCAGGAGTGTTTTTTTGTAAGCATTCGGAGCCACGTGGCATGCGTCCTCGTCATTGTGTCTGGAAGTGCTGTGGAGACGCAAACGTGACCCGGTGCTGCCCCCTTAGTCATGTGACCTCCGTCATTGATGCCGAGTGGTTCTGAAAATGAGTGTTGGAGGAGAAATGGGGGAAAAAAGGCAAAAAAAGGATTGAAAGAAATAAGGGAGGACATAAAATGGAGGGAGACAGAAGAGGGAAAAGGCGTGGAAATGAAAAGGTAAAGGAAAGTCATTGTCAGCTAGTGCCAGGAGTGCTCTGTGTAAGTTTCTGTGCATTTGGGAAGGAGAACAGGGGTGTAGTGCAAATGTCATGCCTATCATTGTGTGAAAGAAAGAAAGAAAGAAAGAAAGAAAGAAAGAAAGAAAGAAAGAAAGAAAGGAAAGAAAGAAAGAAAGAATACATTGTGAACCAAATATGCAAGTGATATCTGAACCCTGTCTTTACATTAAAGTTGCACCTGTAGAAAACTGTAAAACGAAGCATAACATGAAAAAGCACCATACAAAAAAAAATTACAGTAACAAGTTACAGTACAGCCCAAATTCCAGTACACAACAGTCCCAGTATCTGAAGGGGGATTTTTTTATTATTTTTTTTTTAAGCCTAAGCCCCTGAGGGAGCTCTGCTAATTAATGGAGAAAGATAATGCGCATCACAGAGATTACAGTTTTCGGGATTCCGGGTTAAGTGTTTTTAGCTACCTGTGCGCTGAGGGTCTCCAGTGGGCTCTCTACACGGGGGAAAGTCATCAGAGGCAGACCGCGGTAGTCCTCGGTCTTCTGTTTAGCTGCTGCGCTGTGGACGCCTTTGAAGTTGTTGACAACACATATACCCTGTGAAGGAGGACAACAGTTTGACTTCACCTTGGTGCAAATATTTTTTCCTACTCTTTAAAACTATCCAATGCATATTTGATGATTATAACAAGACTACAGCCATGCTCACACCTGGGTAATTAAACACAGCAGTGCTTTGAGCTCGGTGCTAATAACACAAACAGAAACGGCATCAATCCTGCCATATTGTTGCTAAGCTGATATATTGTCTATCTTCTTTATTGTGTTAGTTTAGTGTGTTGAATGTCATGAGTTTACAGGTATGTTGTTAAAAAAACAACATTCCTGGCAAATTAAATATGTGACCTGACAACAGCAAGAAAGGGTTTGGTTTGGGGTTGGGTTGTTTACATTTCAGCCGAAGGGAAATTAAACATTTATACCAAATTTCATGTCATTTCCACTCACTCAAAAATCAAACGTCACCTGCTCACCAAAGTCTTTTGGATTTATCATTTTGGGTTCAGTAATGTCTGCACAAAATTTTGGTGGCAATGCATCCAATAGTTTTTGAGATATTTCAGTCCGGACTCAAGTGATGTACTGACAGAGCCATCGCTAGAGCCATAGGCTAAAAAAAAAAAAAAATCACACCTTGATTAAGAGAGACACCGAATATAATTGTTAGGATTACTGGACTGCAGGCTGTCCAACAACTTTTCTAGTCTCTCTAAGGAAAAGGACATGAACACAATACTATACAAAATGTAACTTCAGACAAACTTGTGTTATTCATTAGGATACAACACTGATATGTAAAAATATACTTGCATCGTACCATTATTAAAACATCACTTAATGTTTATGTAAAAATAAAAAAATCCTTATACATTAAATAAAACTCTCAATCCTGATATCATTGGGATGTTAAACTTAAAGCCCCTAGGACATGAGGGGACCCTAAAGTTTTTTGGAGCAATGAAGACAGTATTTTCTGCTTCAGAACAGTTATTGCAGTAATATAAAGTTTATGTGGGTGTAAAAACTCAATCAAACATTGTATGAGTTTGTAAAAGTCAGATATCATTTCATGTGGTCGGAGGAGACACTCATCTTTGTTGCCCAGCAGGCATAGTGAGCGGATGCCTGTTCTTCATTCTCCAGCTACTTATAAATTCTGTTTCTTTCGTTTCTCTTTTTTTTTTCTTTTGGTCCATCTGTCAGGTTATTTTAGCAGCAGAGACACCAACAAGGTAGCTGCATTTCTGAACTCCTTCATGGACTAGTTAACCTAAGGAAGGCAGCCGGAGGGAGATCCCACCTCACCAGAAGCCAACCGTGCCCTCAGGCAGCGGCCAAGAAAAAAAATGAAGTATTGTATGCTCAAGGCGTTCTTGTTTGTGGCGCCTCATGGACAGTGAATCTCCCAGCCCAGGTAATTTGAGCGAATTACAGCTGCTGGGCCAAAATGTACAAATGACTCTCCAGCAGAACAGTAAATTTTTGACATCAATATCTGTCACAGTGAGTCTAAATTGTAAGTTGATGTGGCCGTTGTTGTTTTCACTCAATTCTGGCGCCTCTCTGAAGAACACTGCTTTCTTTTCAATTTGGTGTCCTGTCATTTCTGCAAAGACATCCTATGCTGAGCTGTCACCTACTGTCTCAGGTGCAAAATTTGCTTACTGCTGTTACAATGTTGAAAAACCCGTTTGTGCTTCCACGGAAACATTTTACATATTGAATACTTTCCTTAGGATCCCCTTGTGTACTATAAAATCGGGATGTCTTTCAGGCTTATTACAAGACGCTGAAAAAAAAAAAGCCTTTCTATGTACCTTCCCACGCCTTGAATTAATGGTTTAGTTTGTAACCCCTTTCAAATTTCATGAGACTTTGCTTCTATCACACTCAGCCAATCAGCACGTGCCTCTTCTCCTTCTTGGATCAACTGGACAATTCTGTCTCCTGTGTTACCAATTATCGTCCTGGAGCCAAAATCAAAACCAAGTTCTTAACACTGATCCCTCAATCTGCAGGCAGAGGACAAATCTCTTGAAAGACTAAAAGGCACTCGCTGTTTGATCAGTCTATTCAGTCCTTCTCTCTGTGAACACTGATAGCACAGGGATTTTTCACTATACCTGCTTTCTACTCTGCCTTTATCAATTAATTTCCCTCAAGATAGCAGTCCATCAAACCGCCTCAGTTCTCACATGACAAGACCTTGATAAGCTTCATCAGGACCATTAGGTCCTTGTGCAGTGGGGGAATGCAGCCCTCCTCAGTCCACGGCGTGGTGATAATAAGCTGAAAATGAGCACTTTTAAAACTGCTGGGGTAATGATTAACTTTCTTGTGTTCATCTTTCCCTGGAGATCAATGACTCAATGTACGTAAATTTTTATTGGTCAATCACTTCAAAGCTTAAATCTTTCATTAAAGAGTGAGGAGCAGTGGCTCCTCCTCCTCCTCCTCCTCGTCATGCACCAAGGACGACCATGTTGACCACCACAGACTGTATATAAAAGATGGACCTAAGCCACCATGTAGTCACCCATTGGTTTGTGGACTAGAGTTGTGAAGCCAGGAGTTTGGCATTTGATGCTGCCATAGAATTTTTTTGGAACCATAAAAAAGTGACCATATTTGGATAAGAGGGTGGAGCTGGGAGCATTAATACCTACATATATAGATGTTTTCAGATGGATGACCAGGACACTGACAGAAAGAAAAGACTCAGAATGAGTTGTGGATCAAATGTATTTACCGTATTTTCCAGACTATTGAGCGGACCTGTCTATAAGCCGCTATTGAATTTATTCAAACAGTTTCATGTGGTCCACTCTGACCGGGTCTGATGTGACGACGCTATATGTATCGGCGGCACGGAGCTTGCTAGGTTGTAAAAAGCTAACGAGCTTCGTGCCGCCGATACATGAGCCACACCGGTGTTTAAGTTCAAAGCGTCGGAAAAAAGTAGCGGCTTATAGTCTGGAAAATACGGTACTTAGTATTTCATGAGTGAAGTTAACGAAGAGAAGTCTATTGGAGCCAGCATCTAGTGGCCATCAGTGGTATTGCATGTTTTAATACTGTCACATTGGCTTCACTTTTTAGACCCAATGACTATGTCAATCCATTACATACAGTCCAAGTTGACCACACTTTAACAACAGGATTAATCATTTTACATCACAAGATAATCTGCAAGTATTATCACAACAGCAAAGGCTCTTGTTTTTCTTGATTATTTAGACACAACCACCTGAAAAAATATACGACCTTAACTTGCCTCATTAATGCTCACCCTGAACAAACCACACACACAATCTGGACCTCTCCCTACAATCTTGTAAATCTCACCACTGGCACCATTTATTGCCGTACACCTTCTTAACGTCCAGCAGGATTTAACACCACTGTATCTGCACAAACACTTATTAACAGACAACAAATTTAAGACACAAAGATATACAAACGGGTTCTTCAGCACAAAATTATCCAGCGCAGCTCACTTTCTTCAGTATCTGGAGGCGTCATCGTGACAAAATTTGAATTTCTGCTATTCTTTGATGCATCACCAAATACCAACAAAAGGTCTGACATTCCCCTAAGCCTCGGCTGTACTTTGCATTTAGCGCTAATTAGCAACTTTAGCATGCCAACATACAAGTAGTAAACATGGTAAACATTGAATATGCTAGCACGTTAACACTGTCACCGTGCATTGACCACAGTAGCAACAGGACATGTGTGTGGTTTCCATGTGAATACATATCACAACGCTGGTTTCTTTAACTGGAGACGCTATCAAAACACCCCGCGGCAACCAATGCATTTCCTTCCCTCCATGTCCCACCCCCTCCTCCCCTCGCTTTCCCACTGTTTCACACTTCTTCCTGCTTTGACGCTCAAGGCCCAGTAGCAATTACAAGTAATGAAGCCTCAGAGGCAGTTAAATAAATCTTTTTTGATTTGTGGGGGGTTCCCTTCACCCTTCCTTCCTCCTCATGCAGGTTTTTTTTTTTTTTTTTTTTTTTTCTGCGACTCAACTCAAAACAACCTGAGGGTTTCAGCTGTAATCACCACCTTGCACTCTCTTTAAACACTCAGCATAAAATCTGATGTTGACAAAACTATTTTAATTTTCAGTGGAAGCCGGGCTCTTTGACAACACATCACAGGAGACTGATTTCACTTTGCAGACTGCGCAACAAGGAAACTGCCGTCTTGCTTGGAAAGACAAGTTCAGTCTGCGTGCTTTATCTTCTGTTATGACAATTGTTTTAATAAGGCAGATAACAAGATCCCTTACCTCTGGAGGACAGAATCAGAAATAATCAGATCACTGCTTCCTTCAAGCCGTCGTCATCTCCAGGTTAAACATAGCCATTAATTCAGACTAATATTTACCTCTACTTTCTTCTCTCTGTGTGTCTTCTGTTTTATCCTCCCTCTCTTTCGAAGCCAAAGGCAACTGCTGATCTCAGCAGAGGTCCATGTGCCACCTCTGTATTTTCTTTCCTTTGGACTCTTTGGTCTATTTCCCCCCTAGTCACCGTGTGCATCCTTATCCCTCTATCTGAACCTCCTTCCAGCCCAGCAGAAACCATCCTTTATCCTGTTTCACATCCCCTCCTCCTATTACCTCTTCATGAACTACTACACCCTGTCTATAAGACTTTCAGGACATAAATTTGCATCGTGATTGACTCTGAAATGGCACTGAAGCCATGTTATAGGCTTTGGTAAGGGCTGCAGTCTGAATTAATCATGTAATTACTAGTTTGGTTCAGTTCCAAAATGAAGCTGAGAATTATTGTAATTTATAATATTATAATTTGAAAATAACTCATGACCAGAATCCACCTCTGAATAATCATCCTCTCTTTTCTCTCTTTCCCCTTTAATCCCTCCTCAAACTTTTCGCTAGTTCACATTCCTTACCAGAAACAGTGCAACGGCTGATCCCAGTATAAATCCAGCCACTACATCTGAACAGTGGTTTCGATACTCTGAGACTCGGTTGAGGCCGGTGAGGAAGGCCGAGCAGAGCGTGCCCAAACAGAGCACGGGCTTGGCCAGGCGGCTGGACTTGGTCTTGATGGTGCTGGTGATGTACATCTAGAAGAAAGGACAGTGGAGAGATTAAGACTGTGATGATACAAAGATCTTTAACCGTGTCCCAAATGTATAACAAGTTGGTCTTCTCAGAATCTCACGCAGAGCAACTGGAGGTATTCCCACAGAAATATTTTTCCATTTCAAGGCTGCACAAAGCCCCCACGGCATCGCAAAATGATTAAGGAAAGATGTGAAGACCTTACATCATAGGAGCGAAACAACTCTCCAAAACAAAGAGTTTTTTTCAGAGAGAATAAAAGATTACAAGATGAATCTAATAAGGATACCTATTAGTGTGAGTGAAGGTTTTCAGGAGACTGTCAGCATTTAAAATCACACGTTGTTCCTACATATATATTCTCGCTGCTTGAACTTTTACCCCCATATATGCCAAGCAAGGAGATGAACGTATCAAATCCTTTTTTCATCAGCAATCTGTCCTTGTGTTCCTCGTGCTGCTGCAGATAAAATCTGTACTGCTGCTCGTCTTTTTTCACTTTTTAGTAGCTGAGCCTCGTTCACTCTGGTGTCAAAAAGCTGCTCTTCAAATAGCCCCTTCAAAAAGTCATTTTTCATGTGTTCCTCCAGCCAATTTTCTAAAAAATGCCTGAACCCACCCTGTGCTTGTATGAAATATTCCTCACCACAATTTCAAGAAATATGAACTCCCTCTTTGCCAATTCCTCCATCAAACAGCCAAAGGCACTATGTTGCACCTCTTTACAACAAATACTATTCAGCCTATTGAAATTCCAGAGGTAGTGTGCAGTATAACTTTAATCGGACTAGGTTAAAAAGATCTTTTCATGTGTTAAATGTGTTGCTGTTGTTGTTTTCTTTTTTTTTTTGTTTCTACCAAGATGTAAATTAATTAAATTCCATCCTAAATGAATAACTCTGGAGACGTAGAGACGTTTGAAATTGCTTTTTAATTAACTGTGCTCAGGTCGAAATGTGTGTGTGCGTGTTTGTGTGTGTGTGTGTGTGTGTGTGTGCATGGGGGCATCCCTGGCACGAGCACATATACGCCAGCAGAGCACATTTCTGAATCCTCT